>PVKM010002990.1:0-60609 GCA_004027735.1 Carollia perspicillata
GCCCTTGCCTTTGAGCCACTTATGGTCTTATGAACCTGGAGAAGTATAAATGGGCTCTGAGGACCATTCTGAGCATTATGATCTTTATTCTATGAGAACCATGACAAGTCATGGAAAGACTGAAAAAGAGCGATACAAGCAGATGTGGTGATGGCAGAGACTACTATGGAGCGCTGACTGTAGAAAGCCAAAGTGGATTCGGGGAGATGGTCTGAGATTAATGTAATGGTTGAGACAAGAGGTGATGACAGCTTAAAACTGAGGTGAGGCTGAAGAAGAGAGATGCGTGTTGTTTGGAAACACTTGAACAACAATTAAAATGTAAAAAAAAGTAAATAGACAGGATTTGTTTATGGATGAGATATGAGAAGTGAGGGAGAGGGATGTGTCAAGAGTAACTTCTAGGTTTTAAAGTAGATCATAAATAATAACTTCATCATGTTTAAGTTGATTTAAAAGAAATGCCATGTTAAGTATCTATTACCCTACACATGGCTTATCTGGCCTAGAGATATTTTTTCAGAAATATAACAGATGTGTCATGGAATATACATGAAGTTTCATTATTATATTAATATTTTTCATTTAATCAAAATGCACAATTAAATTTTTGCTATATTTTATGTTTATTTCAGTGGTAGGAAAATATTCAGGTTAAAATAAAACTCACAATAAAATTATGTTAAAAATGTTAAGCTTAACAAAAAAGATCATGTAAGCAGCACAGAAAACAGGGAAATTTGTCCTTGATAAATCAAAGAAAAAAATGATTCATATGTAATCCCTCCCAAAAGAAAAGCAATGTATATGGGAATTAGAATGGTCTCTCAGTAGATCAATCTTTTATCTAACAGAAAAAAACATTTTTTGGAACTGTCAAAATCAAGACTAGAAAACATCATCTATTTAAAATGTTTTAATATAACATGAGAATAAATGAATAATTATCAATCACTTAACTCATATCCTCTCTTTTCTAAATTTAAACTGTGTCATATAAGCCAAGTCACCCTACAATTCAGTTTGCCCTTGAAATAGCTAAAATATTTTCTAAATGTTACCTCTTAGAAATTTCTAATCTAAGCTGGCTTGAATATAATTGTAAATTTTCTAATAAAAAAACTAAAATTAAAATAAGTTTCTTACACAGTGTAGATGCCAAAACCACTGGATTTTCAAAGAATATAAGTCAAAATATATCTAATTAAAATTTCTGTGTCACTCTACATTCTGGATTTTTAAACACAATCTAAATTGGCTATTACAAAAAATATTTAAGAACATTAAATCTGGAATTTATTAAAATTTCACATCTACCAAATGAATTTGACTAATGAATGAATAAACATAAATAATTAGGAATGCACACATTTAGGACCTAATCCTAGCTGTAAAATCAGGACATGGCATTAGATATAGCCAATAAAAAACAGCAACATCTACCTGTGTATTTTATATTACTGGGATCATAAATGAGAGAAAATTTTAAATTGTTAAAATCATTTTATTTAGAGCAAACAAGCAGGACTTAGTAAAATTAAAGATGTCTAAACTAGAAACTCCACCACTAATTTCCCCTTAGTGCTGATGGGATAGCAGGAAAATGGCACTCTGAAACTGATGTTTTCATGTGCACTTTGTTTTATATTTGCTAAGTGGTGGGAACTGCCAGCCCTACTCTGGATCCCATTCCCTTTTGGTTTGCCCCATGAGAGCAACCCCCCTCCAACAGCCCCTTCCACACCCACAAGTGGGGGTTATTGTGGGTGCTGGGCACTCCCTACTCCTTGGGAACTTGCTGGTGTGCTTATCAACTATCAGTGTATTCAAGGAACTTCCAAATCAGTACAGCTCCCAGAGCAGTTCAGGGACCCCTGGATCAACTCTTAGGCTACGAAAAGTAAAAGGAGAGGAAGGCATCAGATAGTGAGTACAGATCCCTACCAGGGACCTTATCTGAAGTGTATCAGTGTGATAACTTCTATTGAAAGAAGGATCAAGCTTGCCCTTCCCAGTTTGAACTAGCCACAAGTTGCCTGCCGCAGACATAGTGAAAATGGGTTGTTTTGTTCAGGCAAATTATGGATTTAGGTGAAGAGGCTATCCAATAGCTTCAGAGTCCATATTAGTTATACAATTAGGCTGAGTGTTTATATAAACAAAAAAAGGCAAAGTCATAGTCCTTAACACAGTGATTTCTTCAGTGAGGCATTTAAAATATCAAGAGTTGTCTTTGTTTTTACTCTTACAAAGAAACTGAGAATGTCATAAGAGAAAAAAAAATCACCACTGCCTTGGAAAATTCAAATAAGCAAAACTATTATCTTAATAGCAAGCCAATGGCCACATTTTAATGAGATAGTCACCAAAAATTTCAAATGGTATGCCCAAAGCAAGGTTTTTATTAAAATAAAGCTAAATAGTATCTTAAAATTTCACTCGGCATGTCCCTTCTTGTGGCTGTGGGTGACAGTCTCAATAGTTTACAATTTATTACCTGGAAAAAGAAGATCTCAGTGGTCTGTGATAATTTATTTCAAGGTTTAAGAGCCTTCGTCTCGGGACAATCTTTCTTACATGTGCCCTAATTTGGCGTGTGAGCTACCCTCCCGCTGACGCATCTGCAGCGGTGGTACAGAACATCTGGTCATTATCTTCTGAAAAACAACACTTCATCTTCACGATTCGCTCCTCACCTCCTCTGTTCCAGCAAAATTATCCCATCAGTCTGCTCCACTTTAAAACCACTAACCTTCTTGAGTTTATGCATCTATTTTTTGTCCTTGCTTATTTTCCCTTTACCTCCGCATGAAGAGATTAGTAAGGAATATGGTGTTTACCACCTAAATTTCACCCGCCAAGTTTTTTTTCTACTTTTAAACTTCAAGTGCACCTCCAGCTACAGTGTCCCTAATGCCCTGGCTTCAGACTAGCTGACCGTAAGTGTGCATTAGCTATCTACCCCTAAGACGAAATGAAGCAGAAGCTACCAAGCTCTCATTGTCCTGTGGCATTTTCAGGTCCACCCTCCTCTTCCTCCTCATCTCCAGTGCCTACGAAAACTTCTCAAACAGGAGGCACTTGATTAAAAAAAAAAAAAAGTTCTTGTGTCTTCCCAACAATAGGCTCAGAATGAGTTCCACGATCTTCATTTTTGCCAAACACCCCAGGTAGTTCTACGACGGCGGCTAAGACCCATCTTTGAGGAATCTCAGACTAGAAATGGAACTCCAGGCCTCTGAATAGATAGCAATATCAAACAGCTGCTTGGTTCTTGAAGCCTTTGAGTAAGCCTTTTGGACTCAAGTTGTTCAGGCCCTACCTGAACCCTGCATGGAAAAGCAACATCACAGGTATAGTGATCCGTCTTCGGTTTCCTTTAAAAATAAACATGGAACCTCTATGGAATCTTCTCCTCAAAACTGAAGTGTTCAGAAATACCTAGGAACTGCTGAAATCACTGCTTTTAGAAGATCACAGTTCCAATTAACTAGCCATCAATGTATTAATTTTTTAAAAAATGTTTAAACCTCAAATATTAAAATCAAGTTGGTAGCAGGTGTTTAATATAAATCTAGTTCTCTCTTCTTTCCCTCCTCTGAACTCTGTTCCAAGATTAGGAGGGGACACTATTAGAATGGAAGCAGGCAGGGGAGAAGAGGAATTATTTCATTAATCACATATGGCAAAGAGAGGCCACCTCTGAGTGATCTCCAGATTTCCTCTCACACCTTTAACTGCATAGCTCAGAACTAGACACTGTATTCTCAGTGGAATCTTTGCAAAGCTGAAGCATTACCATACAGTTCCTAAACAAAATAAGCTAATATTTAGACCCCTGAATTAGCTTGCTCCTAGGAGCTTCACTTTCAATACTGTTGCCCACTGATTCACATGGAGTTGATAGTCTACTAAAATCTCTAAGTTGGAACTACTTCAGTGTGATTATACCTGTCTGCTGGAAAAATGAGAAAAAAAACAAACCTAAAATTTAAGATCCAATGTCCAATATAGAGCACTGGAGAAAGGACAAGAATACTTAATTTCTGTAATCCTAAATTCTTCTACTACAATGAGCCACAGTGCACATCTGAGAGTTACATACACAGTACCCTACATGAATATACGTCTGAGGACCAAGCTCCTTGCTAACGCCCAGCCTTCGTGACTGAGTATGCTTTTTTTTTCTTCCATTAGCATCCAATACACTCCTCAGCACCCACGAAGAATAATTTATTTGGCCAGGACATTTTTAAAAAGTGTAATTATATAAATTGGGCTACATTATATACACAAACATGAGAAAATTCAATCATGAAATATGAAATTCATTTTTTAGCCAAATTTGATCTGGAAAATAACACAAGACAATTGTAAAACAGAATGTTTCATCAAAATTTGTATGGGAATTCATTTAAGCAGCTTTACAACTTAACAGGGCATTTATTTGTCACATAAACTCAATTCAACAAAACTGGGTTTAGTGCTCTCCTTATGCGGGGTGGGCAAAAGTAAGTTTACCATTGTAATACAAATAACACAATAATTAATAAATAACAATAAAAAATAAACTCTGTTTTCGCGGATGCACAACTGTAAACCTCCAACGGCCCACCCCTGTACATGGCAACATGCTCTGTGTTAGGAGTGCAGACATAAATAATACGTATCCTCAAATGCAAAGAGCTCAAGGTCAATTAAGTAGAGGACTTTTATCACAAGCTTAACAGCACAGAATTCTCCTTCCCAATGGTGATTTTTTTGTACTAAAAAGAAAAACCCACAAATATTTCAGCAGAACACTAAAATTCTAAAAGAGAAATTAAAAACCATTCCCAGATTAAAGGTTACATCACAGTCCTTTAGGACACAACCTTTGATTTAATCATGTATAGTTTTCACTTGAACTATGTCAATTATTGCCTACTAAACCATAAAAACATCTCATGAATAAGCACTTAACCAATTTCATAGTATTGAGAGCGAGTCGAGGCTAAACCATGGTTTTCAATTACTTTTAAGCAGCAGAAGCAGACCTTCTCCCATATAGTTTTTCAAATAAAACATTAAGTAGAATTCTGACACTAAAAAAAGATAAAAAGTTTGTGCTCTGTCTTCTGAAACAGAGGTGAAGAGCCCAAAGTTCTCCTTTTTGTCTCACAGTGACCTCTGAGTGGCCTCTTTAGAATTCTTGGACTCACAGAACAGAGCTTGAAAACCACAATGCCAGACCCGACTGGACATAAGGACATTTAACAGCCTCTCCACGAGCTCTCGCCGGCTCCCAGACTTGGCGGGGCTATGCCTGCAAGCGTCAGTAATCATTAGGGACAGTTGCAGGCGGCAGAGAAATCACTGTCGCTCTGTCGAACAGAATAGAACTAAAAAAAAACCTGTTACCAGGGCCTCTAAAACTGGTAATATCACATGAGCATATATTTTGTATATGCATAGGGGCAGTTTCAGTCTTCATAAGAAACACTATTAAATCACATTTGAACTGTAAATACTTATACATTAAATATAAAAATGTTGATGTCTTAAATTTATCAAGACTTAAAGGTATTTCACTACATGTTCTCAATCAAGCACACTTTTCCCCAAATGCGCAGTAAGGTCACATTATTTATGAGACAATTTACCTCACCTTCCATCTGGGTTTACAGTCTTTAGGTCTCCAGTGGCCTCCTGGTTCAATATCTAAATCCTTGGAGAAGAGCTGATGAATTTCATCAAAACTGACTTCACTTACATTGACATTGAGAAATCCTCCTAGAAAGTCAAAAGCATGAAGAACTGTTTTAATATTTTTTGTCCTTAAAGATGAAGTAAGACAAGCCAACAGTCAGTAGGGTAACTGGCATAACGTAGTTGCCAAAACAATATGGTTTAGTCCTGTTATCACCACATAATTGTTAATATCACCGCCTTTCAATTTTAGTTTGGATGATAAACTATATGGTCACACTATTATTATCTTTACTAAATCAACCAGAAAAGTCAAATTGTTTAAACTTTTTGGCTTTGATTAATGAATATTTTAATGTTTTGGGAAGTGTTTGCATGTCATTACAACTTAACTACTTAAGTATTTAAAAATTATTTTCAATTTCAACATAGTCAACATAGACAACATGATAACATAGTACAAAAGAGTTAACTATAAGCAGTTTAGATCAACTGGGAGCTGAATCCTAGCTTCTGTCTATTGCAGAAATTATTTAACTTTTCTGTGCCTCAGTTTTGCCATTAGTAAAAGGCAACAGTAATGCCAGCCCCCAAAGTGGTGTATCCATTAGGTGAAATAGCGTGTGTGAATGGTCAAGTACAGTGCCAGCACAAAGGTACACACATTCAATAAATGTCAGCTACTATTACTGTCATCTACTGTTCTTACAACAGAAAATCTGCAAACACAATTCTGTAGATTTATTTTGAGCACCTACCCCATATCCCCTTGATATGCAAAACCATGGACTTCTAAAATGCTCCTGGTCTACTAGGCACTCACTCTACAAATTAACAAGTAAGGTATGGTATTACTGAAGGTGTTTTAACTAATAGATTTTCTGTATACCATCAAAATAGGAATGACTCTTGGCTAGAAAATCATTTCCATTAGTTTAATTAAAACAAATTGAAGAACAGAACCGAGTTCTTTCCAGCCTCTTCATCTCATAAAATAGAAACCAATAAATGCTGAAGTGTCCCATTTCAGGTCTGCTGAGCCTCAGCGGTCATGATTTCACAATAGAAAACATTCAGTTCCTCTCGAGGGAGCCCCTTTCCTGGCTTCTGCTCTCCTACATTCTATAAGGTTTCCACAGCCTCTCTTCCCACCGGGCTGACTTTCCATCAGTAGCTTCCACAAAGCACTGAGGCATGCTAGAAAGAAGTATTTTAAAATGCAAATGCCTATGTTTCACAGAGTAAGCTAGGAAAAAATTTGCAATCTTCTATCTGCCTTTTCTGCTGACAGTGTTTGTGGTGTTTTATAACCAAACACCTGCCCTTTAATGTGACAAGATATGCAAAGTAGCTAATCTTAGAAAGATCAGATTTACCTATGAATTTGCAGAGAAATAGTAAGTGAAATGTAAGAGTGATCAATGTACCTACAGACTATCATGACTCAGCTGACAAAAACAAAATCTAGGACTGTAATCGAATGAAATACACACAAATAAATCTGATGCATTTAATGGTATGCATGATTGCTAAAATGATAGTAATTAGGCTAAATAATAAGCAGTTCATGTAAGTAACTGAAGCTGGTGTTCTTTGTGCACTGTTAAACCAATTTTTTTTTGCCTTTTTCCCAGCTTTATTGCTTCAACAGCTGTAATCATCATTATTGTTAGGAATTTCTCCAGTATCATTTGCAGTTTCATTTTCATCTCGAACACACATGTGCTGGCAAATTTAGAGGCAGGCCTGATATCTTTCTCCTCAATGAGCAGGGCCTCCTGTGTCCATCACTTACTCCTGCCTGTCCCTCCACCCACATTCCTCAGAGTCCCTTAGCAGCTTTCCTGTGTGGTCATTGCTCTTTTCTCTGACATCCTAATACCCTGCTGGCTGACGGCCCAAGATGATCCAGTGGCAACATTACTGTTTTTTTTTCTGGAGGGGGGACAGGCCTAAAGGACAGGCACCGCCAGCACTGGGAACAATAAAAGCGCCATCAGAAAGAGAGAAGAAAGAATAAACACTAATTAGTGGGAGCGGAATGGGGTAGTGTTACGATAAAGATTCCGTTCATAGAAAGGGAAGGGAAGGAGCATGTTATTATTGCATACGGCCAGGGAGAGGCACTGAGCAGATAAACTAGTGCTGACGTGGTTTCCAAACTTCCCCTAGTAGAAAGAATCTCAAGGTGTGCCTGTGGCCTGGGGAAGGAGGACTTGGGGTCCACCTTGTCCACCACTAAGGGCTACTTTCACCTCCTTTACATGGGGGGATTCCCCTTCAGGTTTCACTCCAGAAAGTGTTCCAGTGCTTAAAGCCCAGAGAGTATACACAGCCTTCTTTACTGTCAAGAAGTAAGCAATCAGCCAGGCCAGCCCCCTTTATTGCAACTTCCTAAGGTTTCAAGGACAGCTGAAGGGGGAGGATCCAGAGCCCCACAGAGAAGGCCCAGCCTTCACTTTGCCTAAGCCAAGTTCGAGGTTTTCCAGTGAGAACATGTGCACTCTCTCCTCAAGCAGAGACTAAAAGGTCGAAAAATAAATATATTGGCTGAAATCCATTTACCCAGTAGTGTAAATGTAAATAATGTAATTTATCAAATCCTGACTCACTACTTGGAAGGTGGGACTGGGGATAGAAAGGGAAGGGCAGGAGAACTGGCAGCTCGAAGAAGGGAAGGGCTGGCAGTTAGCAAGAGGGTAAAGTGGAAGAAAGAAGGTCACCTGTACGCTCCCTGTCAGTCTTGGCAACAAACCTGAGGGCCAAACAACTGTTATGTACAAGAATAACTAACTTAGTTGCACCGTTGAATGGCAGGACACTTGCTATAATTTCCTACTGCTAAATTTTTTAGAAGGATATAAATTATACATTTTCATTAAAGAATATTAAATTCACCGCACGTACCAGTTACTATGGCTATCTATGTGTGGATGTTTACAGATGAGATTATGCATACAAGAATGTAAGTCTAATGCTGAATTTGCAAGACGTGCAACAATGCCTCCCACTCTGGAAGGGGGACCTAAGCGGGCCTGCGGTCTGCTGGGTACGTGTGCACCCAAACCACAGGCCCATGGCCGTGTGGGTGTGTCACGAGATGCAACTTAGGATAGTATTTTTCTACCAAATACAACTCTTAAAATAAATATTCAATACATATGAAAAACCTTATATTTTTTCTGACATTTTAAGTATAATTTAAGGCACCTACACTCTAGGCAGAAAGCTGTTTTCTCCATAAATGAACAGTTTTAAATGTCCACTTGACTCAGTTTGGGGCCTATATCTATTTTTTGGTATCTAAAGTCTAATTCGCAACACTTGGACTTCTGTCACTGGTTTGTGCTCAGGGTTTCAAATGTACACAGTCCAAAGATCTGAGACAATGTCAGAGAAAGGCCTGAATACCCATAGAAATATCCCTTCAGGTGAATTTCTCTCCAAAGTCAGAAAACATTTTTATGATAAGATGCTACCTTCTCTCTCCCTCTTTGGGCTGCCACTTGAGGCTGACCTGTTACACTGGGTCATTGCACCCCGCGTCCCCTCCTGGCTCCTTTGAAGCCAACACTATTAATTGCCCATTTCCAAAGCTTTACTTAGGCATTTCTCCTTGTGAAATTTTATAACCTCTGCTTACACAAATGATTTCTTATTCAACTATCCTTGAAGTAACCAAATCTGAGTATTCTAAACATAGATAGGGTAGTTTTAAGTGACACATTCCCAATGCCAAGTGCAATGGTTGGAGAATGAATGAATGAGTGGTTAAGAATGGTGAAGCTGGCCATGTGCAGTCCTATCTCTCACTTCTCTCTCTCTGCTTCCTTCCTACCTGCATTTCTACTCCTTGGCTCCACCAGGTGCTAACATAGCCTTTAAGACATTCACGCAAAGGGGGCTGGTCCCACAGGTAGATGACCTAAAATAACATCCCCCTGTACAGCCCAAGTTCTTGTCTCCTCATCTTGGCCACAACACACAGCCCTTAACACCCACTTTCTCCCTGCTTACCATTCTCTCTTGCTGTACTCTGACAACTGTAACCTCTATGTAGCAGTCTTTGCTTTCTGTTCTGTTTTGCGTTGTAATCCACCCAATAAATCTTTGGTCCACCCCTAGAGGCCTCGTCCCCTTCATCACATGCTTCCAAATTGTCTTTCTAGTCCCTGCCTTGATAAGTTCACAACCTCCTTTACAGTCAGAATCCACAGCCACTATTATTCTACTTCCCCAGTGACACACACTCATTCCTGTTCTAGCATTCTGAAATAGGGAAATACCTACTATGATGTGTGCATTTAATGTACTGCTTCTTTCCTGTTCCTCATTAAAGATGTGTCTTGTCAAGAAAATATGCCATATCATATACTTCTCCTGCCTTTTCAAATGTGTTTTCTGGAGCCATTCAATTGCCAAGAAGTTTCTATATACTCTTTCGCAATGTTTTTTCTAGAGTACAGTGATCCCTCACCTATCACAGGAGTTATGTTCCAGAGACCCCCACGATAGGTGAAAATCCTCGAAGTAGCAGCGTTATATTTATTTTATTATTTATATATATTTTAAGGCTTTATAAACCCTTCCCACACTCCTATAAACCTTTCCCATTCTCTTATTAACCTTTGCCATCCTCTTATAAAACACTTCATATACTCTTAAACACTTTCTACACTCTTAAACCCACGTCATTTTAACAACATATAAAATTCTATATGGGTACTCACCAGCAAAGTATATAGCCATCCCTTGCTATATCGCTGTTCACTTATTGCGGCTTCACTGTATCGGGGGTTTCACTGTATGTGGCTTCACTAAAACCCGCGATACAGTGAAGCTGCAATAAGTGAGCCACGATACAGCGAGGGACGACTGTACTACCCCCTACTCCTCATCTTAAGCGACCCAGGATTGTTCCTCTCAAATTATACACTTTCCTATGTGTATAATCTTGAAACCAGACATAAAAGTATTCTGCAGACTCCAACCTACACCTTACCAAAAAAAATCATTTACTTCCTTCTTTCATGATTTTTACCTTCTTTGAAGTGTATGACTTTCAGCCATACCACCTTTATTATCCAGTCACATCCACTGACAGGTGCTCTCCACCCTGTTCACCATCCTGTGCACCCAGCTCTGCAGCCACACCCTGAGAGCATCACTGTCACCTGGGACTGACTGGCAGTGTCAGAAGTGAAAGCCTGTTGAGCTCTGGCTTAAAGTTCTCTCCACAATATCCTCATTTTTCCTGTCTAGCCAATTTCCTAATAAAGCAGATCACTCTTTTGGTGGTGTGGCTAGGAATTAGCAGGCATGCCTGTTTAGAACAAAGGTTCCTGGCCCCATTCTCAAAGCTCTCATGTCAGTGGATAACCGTGGGTCATATTTGTGGCCACCCAGCTTTATCTGAACACATGCCAGCTGCCTGAACTGCTCACCACTGAGTCCTGCCTCCCAAAGAAGAAGCTAGAACCTACTCTCCCAACCTCTGTAGCAGGCAGGAGCAGTCACGTGCCCAGACACACCCACGGGAAACCCTGAAGTTGAAGTGAACAACATGAGGACATGGGCACGTTGCAAAACTATCTTTCACTGAAAGTGGTAGCAGAAGGTTTTGGCTTTAGGGGCATCAGGAGTGGCACCTCTGCTCCCCGGACCTCAGCACACTGGTTGGAGCAGCGATCTCTGCCAAGTGGTGGCAGGAGATCCTTGTTAGAGTATCTGGGCCTTGTTTTAGCTGGTCAGCCTCTAAACCCACTTCTGTGGCCACATGGATTTTATGAGGGCTGCCTAATATCATTTTGCCAATTCCCTTTCCTCTTAAACTGAAGCGAGTTGCATTCTGTGGTTTGTAACCAAGAGACCTAACTTTCGCTGTGAGCCGGGGTTTGGCTTAGAGGCCTGTATTTTTAACCAGCATCCAAGCTGATTCTGGGCAGATCATCCCTGGACCATTCTTAGGGAAACACAGCTCCCAGAGCTTTACCTTAACTGTAGCACTTCACAGTGGACTGAATGTGTTCCCACCCCAAAATCAGTATGCTGAACTACTATCCCCCAACGTGATGGTACTAGGAGGTGGGGCCTTAGGGAAGTATTTGGTCATGACGGTTAAACCCTCATAAATGGGGTTAGTGCCCTTTAAAAGAGATCCCAGAGAGACCCCTTGCCTCTCCTACCATGTAAGGGCACAGGGAGAAGACAGCCACCTATGCAAGGGGCCTTCATCACATGCTAAAATCTGCCTGGCACCTAAGCCACCCAATCCATGGCAGTTTTGTTTTTAGCAATCGAAATGGACTAAGACACACCTACACACCCACACACACTCACAATTCTTCTCCCTTCCTGACCTGCCATGGCTGACCAATAGTTTTCCATGTTTGAGTTCTCTACCCAAAAAACACTCCTAAAGAAAATCACATAAGCACATGGATTAATCCCATCATTTACACTGCCCTGAACATCATAAGCTTTCAACAAAAACAGCTGTCACAATATTTGTGCATTTTGACCCCATGGGGGTGGCATAGGGAACAACTGTTCTACCCTTAACCCCACCTCTTCCACCTTTACCCCATTCTCCTTCCCTTTTCCGCCAAACTTTTTTTTAACCAATTAGATTTTACGTACTTCGGAGTCGCTTCTCAGGACTGTGTTTTGCGTCTTACCCCACCGATGTACTGAAATTGTTCTTCCGGCGGTCCCCATTCATTTTCTAAGTGCCAAATTCAATGGCTTTTCAGTTCCTCATGGTACCTGCTTTCTCTGACATACATGATAAGATGGAACACTCTCTCCTTGGAACCCCTTCCCCACTGGTTTCTGGGACAATGTTCTCTGATTCCTCTATCTCCCTGACTGTTTCCCCTTCTACTGACTACCCCTCACCCCTGTCAGTGCTGAGGCCCCCAGGAGCCCTAGCCTTCTTCCAGGCTCGCTTCCTCTCATTTCCTGCCCAGACCTCTCTGATGAAATTCAGATCCCAAGTTAACTCTCTCGAACTTTAAACAAAACAGGCCTGACACTGAACTCATTAACTTCCCCATTCTCCAAATATGAGGCTTATCCCACACTACCTGTTTCAGTTAATGGTCATCAAGCCAGAAACATGAAAATTAACCCTGATCCCTCAGTTGGTCCCCACTAGAACCCCTATAGCTTCTGTCTTGTGCCTCCTCCTCTCTCCAATGCCACTGCCTCGACACGTGCCCTTGTCATTCCTCTTGGTCCCCTACAGTAAGCTCCTCATTGGTCTTCCAGATGCCAGTATTTCCCTGTTATCATCCATTTTTCAACTTCTCATAAGAAACACCTTCTGAGGTACTGTCCTAATCATATCATTCATTCATCCGCCTACAGCAAATGACTGTTCCATTCCCCAAAACAGTGGTGTTTGTTTCTGCTCTGTCCTTTTTTGCCCCTGGACCTTTGAAAACTCTGCACCCTCCCCTTAGAGAGATGACGACAAGGCTGTAACTCAACCCACGGCATACATGCTCAAGGGCTCCACTCCCTCTGAAGGCCACTCGTGTGCCTAGGGACTCCTGGAACCCACAAAGTCCTCAGATGGCTCAGTTCTTTCCACATGGCCATTCACCTCCCTGCCCAGCTTTACTTCTCACTCGCCCCATTACACACCCACCGCAGTCACAGGGGACCCCTCTCCATTCCTGCAATACAGAGCCTCTCGTGCTCTGACGCTGTTCCCATTACCCACTTCCAAGGGCCCCTATCTCGGAAACCTCCCTGTTCCTTGCAGAATGAAATGCTATCCATCTCCCTTTCGTGACATAATAACCCTCTGGTAGCAGTTAGCACACGGCGGCCTTTCTCTGAGCACGCTACCTGCCCTAGCTGGGATACGTGAGATCCTAGTTAGCTTTGTCGCTCTTCTTGCCCCTACAAACAACAAACACACAGCCTATTGCAAGTATAGCCGCTGTTCAACAATTGCTTGTTTACTCTAAACTGGCTCCCATCTCTGTTTTCTACAATAAACACATGCATGGTGGTTTGTTACACTAGTCATTATTTGTGCTTTCCTGAAGTTTATTTGCTTACCTTTTCCAGAGTTGCCAATTTTCATTTGAATAATTTAAATTCATCTCAAAAAGTCCTTGTAGCTTTTGTTAGGTTCAAAAGGCTAGCAACCATAGAAACTATCAGGGTTACTTCATAAAAGGGGCTATTCCTCAAACAGTAAGGACGGAATATAAAACCCACTGCAAATGTATTCCATTTGAATAGGAATTAAAAGGCAGGAAAACAACAGGTAAGTCTACCTTTTAATGCAAAGTATACAACAGACATTTTCCATCTCTTCCTTACCCAGAAAAAACAAAACATCCATGATAAGCATTCATTGCTTTTTAGCTCTGAATAAAGTGAAATTTCTATTTCACTTTGTTAGCAGAGTCTCACACAAATTTAATAAAACTGAAAACATGTTTGCCCTCTGGAGAATCTGTAAGTACTAAGAGTAGCAAAGAAGTATTTACCCATATTCTATAAATAATCACGTTAAAATAGATTGTGTGGTGTAACGGATTGAACATACATTATTGCTGAAATAAAGTTTATCTAAATTCCAATGGGAAGTTTCAGGTTTTATCTTTATGGCAACCCAGTGCCAGTAGTCTCACTGCTGCACTGGAGAACCATCAGAAAGATGTTACAGCTAGACAATCACACACACACCAATTTTAAGCCTTAACTTCACTTTTGGTGATAATAAGAAAATTAAATATCATTCTCACTTGAATGGTTTTCATCTAAGTAGATTTCATTCTTACACAGAACTTCCTTTAACTATTATTTGGGGAGATATTGTATTCTATTATTTTGTGGGATATTATAAAAAGATTTTACACTTAGGAATTTTATTATGCTGGATCTATCATTGATGGGAAATAACTTTGTTAATTAAAAAAAAATTAAGGATCCATAACTGACTATAAAACTCTTTAACTGCACATTTCTCCTGGGTTTCTCATCCCCTTGCTCACTATAAAGCCTGACTACATCATTTAAAGAAGATGAGGAGAAGGAAAGGGAATGTCAAATTAACTTCTGTTAAGTTTCAAGCACTGTGCCTCTATTTATCCTCGCAACACTTGAAGTTGCTATTATAATCCCAGATTTTACACACAGGTAAACTTTAAAGACTCACACAACTGGTAAGGGGGCTCTCCTGGGTGGCTCGTGTAAGGGTGTCTCTTAGCAGGAGCCTTATTATGTTGGCTGTGACCATGGCCCCTTTCTAAGGAGTTATCTGTATTTGGCCATTATTTCTATCAAATAACCCCTCACTCTGGCCACAGCTAACTGGACAAGTGATTGGTGCTGGACTCAAAGATGGCTGCCCAGGAGGAGGCCTTCTGTGGAAAGGTGGCTGGCCACACAAGTGTGACCCTCTCTTGCAGAAGAACACAAGACCCTGAGAGAAAGAGGAAACAAGCAGTAGCGCCAAAACACTCAGTGAAAAGGCTGTGAGTGGGCAGCAGCCACAGCAGAGTTTCTCAGATGCTGAAACAGGTATTTGCAGTTATGGGGGAGAGGAGGGCTAGTAGGAAGGTTTGGCAGGAAGGTGCTTCTAAAGAGAGTTTGTTTAATACTCACAAAGTGCTAATTAAGAAAATGGCAACTAAACCAAGAACAGAAAGATTTCCTGAAAACTCTACATCCTTGAATACGCAAATTATGAAAAATATCTCATAATTTGCATATTCAAAGTAATCAATATTTCAACAGAATATTACTCAGTAGTTTCAGTTCTTCACAGACAAAAACATTCATTTTTAGAAAACCAAGACTACAATAACAAAGTAAAGAAACAGCAAGATTAAAATCAACTGAAGATTTTTTTTAATTGAAATGCCCAGGCCCCACATCAGGTCAATAAAGTCAGAAACTTAGAGGTTGGGCCCAAAAAAGCTCCCCAGGCCCTAGTGCCTCCAGAAATGAGAGCCACTCTAGATCAGTGGGTCTCAACATGTGGCCCAAGGATCACTAGTATCAAGGTCACCCGGGAACCAGTTAGAAATGAAAACTCCAGATCCACTGAATCAGAAACTTTGAGGGTGGGGCTTAGCAGCCTGTGTTTTATAAGATCACCTGGGTGATTCTGACACATGCTAAATAAAGTTTGAGAACCAGGATCTTAGATGATATTAAGAGGCAAATCTTTCTTTTTATTATCTAATTTCTATGAACTACAAATTGAAAAGAATTCTACAAATATGACAGGCAGTGGCTGGTTTCCTCAGTAAAGAAAACTCAGGTAAAGATATAAAAAACACACTTAGATAATGAAGACATTAGAACACAATGATAAACAAGTAATTCAAAAGGTTGTTTATTTAGATTTTTAATTACATAAAAATCAAGATATAAACTTACATGTATAAACTATATTTAAAAAGAAAAAATGCCAAAATAATAACCATGTAGCTTTTGAGTAATTATGTTTTGATAATTGAGTAATAAGTTTTTGATATAAGTTCAACTCACGTGAAGTGAGTTGAGTAATTATGTTTTGATAATTGACTAATAAGTAGTGATAACATATTATCTTCATAATTTTGAAAAAATATATATTTAAAGTATAATAAGCTTGATCACCACCACCTCATACTATACACAAAAGTTAAAAACAAAACATTAAAATTGTTAGAAGGAAATAAAGGAGAGTATTTGTATGGTGTTGGGGTAGAGAAAGCTTTCTTAAGACAAAAAACGAAAACAAAACCTTAAAGTGATTGATACACTTGAAAACATCCTAATTTTAAACTGCTGTAAAATGTAAGACTCCATGAGCAAAATGAAAAAAGCCAGAGACTGTGAAAAGATATTACAACAGGTATAGCAGACCACAGGTCCCTCCCAGAATACATATTAGAAAGCTCTCACTGATCAACACAAAAGGCTAATTAACTAATAAGGAACCAATAAAGCACATGACTGAGAGAAAATTCAAAACGACTCAAAAACACAAGAAAAATTACTTAAACCCACTAGTAGTGAGGAAAGTAAAAGCTGAAACAGCAAGATATAATTCTCATCTATCAGAGTGGCAAAAATTAAAAGTCTGTCAGTATCAGAGTGGCACCTCCATGCCTGGGTCTCGGGGACACATGCGTACACTGGCGGGGCTGTTCGGGCTCACCACCAGCATGGCCCGCCCGGCAGTTCCACTTCTGGCTATGAACCCTCATCAAGCATTTACCCACATGTGCAGAGAAATAGCTCTCTGCTCTTCCTTACAACATTGCTTCAAGACACCAAAAACATGGGAACAACCTAAATTTTCATCAGCAGGGAAAAAGGTAAGAGAAATGTAGTACATTTATTCAAAGACGTACTATACAACAGTTAAGAGAAATAAATAGATCTATATGTATCCACATGAATAGTTCCCAAAAATTATTACCGTATTTTTAGGACTATAAGATGCATCTAGGTTTCAGAGGAGGAAATAGGAAAAAATTTGAAGCAAAAAAATGTGGTAAAATATTTAATTACCTGTGACCCCGCGCCACTGCCGTCCCCCTGCCCCCACAGTGAGTCAGGTAAGCTACATTTGTACTACAAGACGCACCCCCCTTTTCATCCCAGATTTGGAAGGACAAGTGTGTCTTATAGTCTAAAAAATACAGTAAGTAAAAAAAGCAATTTACAGAATGAAATTTAAGACCATTCATATAAATTCTTAAAATCTCAGTTAAGTCAAAATCAGATGACACTTACGCATGTAAGGCAGTTTCTCTGGGCAGGGGAGGTATGGTGAATATGTGAAGTTTTCCGGAAGGTATGTTGTTGTTTGAACAAGATAATCACTTGAATTATTGCCTTCAGGATAATCTTGGAGAGAGAGAAAAAAGTTACAACCACAAAAATGCCTTTTGCTTTGCTCCTAATATGAAATAAGTCGCCATCACTGTGCGACCTGCAATACACAATCTGCAGAAGTACTTAAAAGGAATTACCTGTGAAGAACTAACAAAAAGCAAAATGCTGTTGCCATAGCTACTCTCCCATTTATCGTTCACTGCTGCCAGAATGGACCTCAGCAAGATTTCCCAAGAGAACCCTGGGACAAGTCCAGAAAGCAACCTGGCCCAATCCGTGCATAAATACAGAGCAGGCCCATCTGCGACCACATGAGAGCACCTGCTCCCATCCCTCCCCTGGCGGACCCAGATCGAAAGGGAGTTTAACAGTACAATAAGAACTCGGGGAATCCTCTCCACTACAGCAGCCAAGGGGGTTCAGGACAACTACACAGACAAAGCCCTGCTTCCAGCATTCACAGAGCACAGGGGTAGGAGTAATGTTTTCTCACCACCCCACTCTTAGGAAACTGAATTTTACCCACTTGTACTTCTGTACCGCAGCTCATTTTAAATCTTTAAATTAGTCACCTCCAACCTGTGGGCTGCACTCCCTGGGGAGCCTTGGAGCTACTATTCTATTAAGTCCCTTTACTGTTGATTCAGCAAGCTACAAAGCATAGAGGGCGCTAGTTTAGAGCCCCAAAGTCAAATGCTAGAGTTCAAATCCTAGCTCCCAACACACCCTAGCTCTGTGGTACACAGCAAGATAACGTGGTTTCTCACCTGTGCCCATTTCATGCTGTCATTTTCCGATCTCGAGGAGACAATGGCGTGCAGTGCTTAGAGCTACCCCCGTCCCATACACGAGTACATATTCAGTAACTGCAGCTATGAGCAATTAATTGGTTTAGAGAGGAGCACCTGACCCAGGCTGGGGCAGCCAGAGCCTGAGCAGTTTTGTACAGGGAGCCAGATCACGTTTCAGTCCCTCTCTGGAACAAAGTTCCGACCTGCCAGTTTCCCACTACGCAAGAGGAAGCTGGTTTAAGAGAATGAGGCTAACATGCAGTGAGTGAGTAAAAGGTGAAAGATGGAAACAGCTGATTAAACTACTTTCTGTCTTCCAGACCCTCAGAAAAATGAAGCTATAGCAGACACTTCTGGAAAATGTGAAGGCTTTCTCTGTCTTCAGTAATCTGCTCTGATGAGGGTAAGATTCCTATTCAAATTGGCTTGCATGAAAAGAGACAGGAAAGAGGAAATAGGAGAACAGGTGTCTGACTTAAAACAGAGGCCTGTCTGTCCATGACCGGCAACCAAAAAAGGCTGAAGGTCAAAATCATATACCTTACTGAACAGTAAAAGTCAAACCCTCTCACTGTGGAAAAATGGTAGAATCCTGAAAATTGAATTAAAAAATATATGAGAAGAGCTGAAGAAAACTAAACTCCTCTTTGTATGCCTTTGCCTAACATAAATATTCATCATCAAAATGGAATTCAGGGGGATGTGGCCTGATCTTAAGATGCGCACACACACACACACACACACACAGATATCAAATTTAAAGTTGTATCCCTCCCATATTTTCTCCTTCTCTGGGGACTTATGCTGTGTATGCTAGCTAAGCATCTGCTATACACTATGCATTTACAGGAGCTGAAAACAGAAGATAAATAAGATTTTCCTTGAGAGGCCACTGCCTTTAGGTGTTCCAAAAACTCATTCTTATCCTGAGGCAGATAAATATTAGTATTCTCATATAATCCTTAATGCCATCAGTTAACTTTCAATAAAATATTTTCTTTCTGTGTGTGATGTATTAATTCTCATCATTAACGCTTGGGCACCCTTCTCTTGGCCACACACTATGATGCTGTAAATCCACATCCAACTCACAGAAAATGTAAGCTCTCTATACATCTCTCTGCAGAACAAACTGTTAATGGCAGCTCCCTTTGGGGTGCATGGTGGCAACAGGAAGGCCAGAGGGTTATCTTACTTTCAGTGAGAGAATGACTGAATCTTTCACAAAAAAAAAAAACCCATGCATCACTTTTATCAGTTTTTAAAGTAACACGTTTAAAAAATGTTTTTAAACCTTAAAGACAGGCACTATCAGTATATGCACGTACCTTAAACACAAAGTTTTGGAGCTAAAAGTGTTATTCTTGGCCACATCATTGTAAATGATCATTAGGATCTCAACTCATTGCTAGACTTACAGAAGCATCTCTGTGCTCCTTGGTACTGGGTCCAGCAGCATTTATGTCATGCAATGTGTTATGTATGTAAGTCTACCCACTCCCCTGCCACTAGTCTGAATAGCTCCTTTTTTAATTCAAAATGCCTCTGATTTGAAGTATCTGATACAATACCTACCACAAAGTAGAAAGGCAACGCAAATGAATACTTCGCAACTGATAATAGAGCCAACAATGATTTAAGGTTTGGGGGACTATACTGTAACGAATCCACAAAATCATTATCCCTACAGAGTGGTTAGGAGCAGTTTTTACAGGGTATGCATGACAGATGCATTTGAGACCGATCCACCACAACTGCTCTACAGTGCAGACATTATTTCATCTAATGAATGGATGAACACACACACGCACAGTGACTTCTGGGCCTCCTGCCTTCTCCCTCCCTTCCCAAGCCACACCTAGAGGAAAGGGAGACACAGAATAAAAAGTGCCACATGGGTCCCCACCTCAGTTCTCACTGGACCTTAGCACTTAAGGGAAAAGAACAGGACCCCAAGGAGGCCACTGGAGAGCTTTGTTTTTCCTGCTACAGGGCAGATTAAAGCGGTAACAGAAACTCAGTGAAAGTTCGCATCTGTTTACCACTAGCTTGTCATGTCAGTGTCTGAGGGCCTCAGAACATGTGTCCATTAGATAAGGAAGTGTCTGAGTTATTTCTAACAAGCCTACCAGCTCTAACATTGCATGACCCTTTGCTAATTATTCACTGAGTAATCTTGTTTTCTTAATTTGACTACTCCAAAGCTACAAGGCATGGTACCATTAGATTATGAGAGTATGTGATTTCTTTACAAAAATATTTTATATATAATCTATTTATATTTGATGCTTCAGAAAATCAGGTACAGGGTTAAAAACCCCTTTTTGAAGTCAAATGTACTTATAAATCACAACGTATTTTCCATTAAATGTTAAATTTTATTTTTTATATTCTCATTAACATATAACATTATATTACTTTAAAGTGTACAACATAGTGATTTGATAGATATATATCTTACAAAATGATCACCACAAGTTTAGTTACTATCCATCACCTCACATAGTTATAGTCTGTTGTCTGGTGATAAGAATTTTTAAGCTCTAATCTAACTATTAAATTTTAAATGAGCCAGTACATGTTAGTCAATTCTTCCATAGAATTCCATCAGCTCTCTGTACATCTTATTGTCAATTATCTCCTTTTTGGCATATCATATTTGTATAAGTTCATACAGAAATACACAATTGCATAATATGTCCCCATCCTTCCCCAGAAACCTCATAAAAGGGAGGATGTTTTGTGAATGTTGCACCCCAATATCTAGGTAAGTATACCAACTATATTAATTGTTCAATATGAATGAAATGGCAGAGGCTTACAGTTGCCTACTCCAACTCCCTTTCCCCTTTCTCCCCAGGTAACAGAACCCCAATTTCATTCAGAGCACCAGTGAGCCAGCTCAGAGACTGTAATTCCCAGTGCCCTTATAACTGAGTTCTGGCGAGATATAAGCAGAAATACTCTCTGGTACTTCCTGGAAGGTTCTAGAAGACTTCCTTCATCATTTTCTCCTTCTTACTGACTCAAGTACCAACCCAAAGACTGAAGACCTAGCAGCCATCTTGGACTGTGAGGCTACACTTAGTTCCAGACAAGCCAATTCCAAACTTCTTTTACATAAGAACATAATACTCATGTGTTTAAAGCATTGCAGTTAGGTCTCTCTTACAACCAAACCCAATTCCTAACTGACACAATGACTGACTGTCTCCTGAGAACAGCTTACCTCCAATAAAGTAACACATGAAAAGTTTTCAAAGGTTCATAGAAGCAAACTTTAATCATACAGTATGCATTGGGCTATTCAGTCTTTTGTGAAACTATGGCTTGGTGAGGAGCGAATTTCCTTTTTTTCTAAGTTTTGGAAGGTTGAGGGAAAAGTTCATCATGTCCAAGCAACTGGTTCTCCTAATTATGCTTAACATTCACACATATAACTTACTCATACACCAGGAAAAGAACTTGATTATATACAGAATTTTAGTATTCACTTATACAAATATAGTAATCTAAAGAGGCTTCATATCCCTGTTAATGATCACCTTCATGATCTACTTGTTCGATCAGGATAAGTCCTAAAGAAGCTTTTAAAATGTGTAAACTTCTAAAATTGGCCTACTATTCAGAAGACCTGTTAATGAAACTTGAACTGTATTACTGAAATATCAACTACAATGAGACAGTCTTTCAAAAATAAAGAGAAAACAATTAAGAGTGTTCTGATTTGTAGTGATCACAACACAAATTTTACAAATGACTAGAATGGATTTTATACAAGCATGTATAAAATTAAATTAATCTATATGTCAACAGTCTTCAATTTTTAGAAGGGTCTGAAACTATTTCCCACCTTAACACGCATTTTAAGGAAAAACACCTGCAGTTGGGAGATAAGGGTGTCCTGTTGGCAGAGTATGTGTGTGTATTGTTTACAGTGGCACAATGAAGAACTGTGGACACAAATGAACTCTTTAACTTTAACTATTTAAAATGAGAATATAGAAGGTATAACAACTGACAATCAGCCACTGAGCCCTTTAAAGTAACACCTTACAATCTTCAGGAGACAACGTGGAAACACTGCCACAGAGCAGCACAAGTGTTCTTCCACAACAGGTAAACCTGTTTACATCGATTTTACCACCATTAACTTGGCCTATTACTTAAATTTTAACCTTATGTAGTTCTAACGGACATTCTTCTTCCAGATAGTACTTTTAATAGACTAAGAGCAGCTAGCTACTGATTTCCATTTTTTTTTTGTAATTTTTCCTTTAGCCCCTAAAAAGTCAAAGAAATATTAAAAACTATCTATAATTTTTAAAATATAAGTATTCTCTAGACATAGTGGGGAAAACATTTTAGGAATTAGAATGAGCATAAGAAAGGGGGCAGAATAGCCACTATGAATACACTACTTTTTGTAGTTAATTTCTCTTACATACAATGGAACTGAAAAAGTACAAGCTGCTTTTCTATTTTGTTTACATTTGCAAAAATTAACTTACGTATCTTTGTACAGAACCCTCAACACTTGTATATAGGTATGGGACCATGCCTTTCAGGTCCTAGAATATGGACAGCCCTGGCTCAAGCAGAAGAATTTTCCAGTGCACTTAGAAGGAGATACCCTCATTTCAACAGGGAGTTACTTGGAGGCAAGACCAGAACTTGAGAGATCTGGGTACTGCTTTCTAACTACAAGGATAAGAAGCAGAAGCAAGAAAGATTGAGTAGGAAGCAATCTTACCTGTACCGTTGAGGGTAGTGTTTTTATTTGTGTACAGCCTGATCATATGCCCTATTGTTTTCACGTTTTCTCTCAACATCATTCCTCGAGCTTGTACCATAAAGAGATATGTGTTGGCTATAAAAGAAAATAAAGAGAGAATGTCATGACTCAGTAATCTTTTTTTCAATTCAATAAAATACTCAGAATTGGAGAATCGCCCAATAAATCCAGACTGACTTGATTAGCATGTTCGGTGGGAAAACAGACATATAAAATGACTATTTCTCATAATCAAAGACTTACCAAAAAGTTGCTTTCTAAAAATAAAAGTAAAATATTAAAGTAGTAATATCCATCAAGTAGAATAAGACTAAATGGACAAACTTAAATATCACAATGAATTCTTTTACCCACAAATGATTTTCTGTTATAAAATACACTTAGAAATAAATTTCAGAGGCATTTTACTACAAATATGCAATCATATAGTTATAAAATGTACTTTTTCTAATTATGTATTAATTCCCTCAAACCAAAATCTCTACAAAGATGGGGATTCCTTATCTAATAAATATACCATAAATCACCATAACATCTATTACGGATATGGATCTTAAGAATTCTCAATGTGCTAGGCTGCACAAGGCAGGATTATCAAGAATCAATATCTATTCTGATAATTTCTAACCATTAGTTACTTCAACTTTTACATTCCCATTGAATCACAGATCCACCTACCAGAATTGTAAAAGCAGACAAAATCAAAATCAATGTGCATTTTCAAAGTTGGTCATTTTAACTCTTTGTGGTAAGTGCTTTTAAAATAGGCCCCTACTTTCTTCCTGTGGGAGAAACTGGTAAACTGACAAAGATTATTAAAAATACCTGCCTTTTGAGATGTCATATCTCCTCAGAGAGGCACAGGACTAAAGCCAAAAGATCCTTTCTCTCTTGGTCCTGACTTTGCTAGCGCAGTACATCACTTCGGACAGCTCACTGGACCTCACCTTCCCCATTTAGAAAAGGATATACTGGCCTAGACGTCCTCTGACGCCCCTCCTACTCTAAATGCTCTAGGCATAAAGCCCCAAAATCATAAACTCCAATCAGACAAGATAAGGAGGCTCATTATCATGGAAAAACCGAGCAAGTTCAAGGTTCAGCTAATGACAGTTTAAGATAAACCGTCTCAGAATACAATCATGACATTCTTGAAAAACTGAATACAAAACAAAAAAACTGAAAATACCAACTAAGTTTCTGAACCCTGTTCTAGTCCTCAAGATAGTACAGACAGATGAGCAACATGTATTGTTTACTACCTCCTTCCCCAATTTTCATATAAATTTGAACTTGCTCAAAGCACAAATGAGCAGAGAGTAAATAAAACTGGTACAGAAAAAGTAAAATAACACTTTTCCTTTCACCTTCAATTCATAAAAGAGAAACAGAAATTCAGGTTTCACATAACCTTCACCTCAATCATTTTTAAGAGCATGTCTACAGCCACTCTAGAAACCAGTCCTATAATTAGATTTGACTTGTTTAGGCTTGAATTTATTATACTGGTTTACAAACACCACATGTTTTTATTATGCTTTTGCTCTTCATG
The DNA here is from genome assembly GCA_004027735.1 of Carollia perspicillata. Taxonomy (NCBI): domain Eukaryota; kingdom Metazoa; phylum Chordata; class Mammalia; order Chiroptera; family Phyllostomidae; genus Carollia; species Carollia perspicillata. The sequence goes on from PVKM010002990.1 coordinate 24,683, forward strand.
GACTTTAAAAGAAAAGAGACAAAATGAAAAACAAAGAAAAGAATAGCCAAGCAAAAATGTGAGAAAATGTTCAATGAAAGCCAAGCTAACCTTAGCAATTGCACTTAAACCAAGATCTGAAGTTCAAATGAAATGATGCAGAAAAAAAATCAAACACATGAGTAAACCCAATTGGTTTACAACACCTTGGATCATTTAACCCTAAAGGCATACATAAAATTTGTTATCAGTGATGTAAATATTGTAAGACATTTACATCACTGGTAAATACACCACTTGGATCTGCACCAAACTGTAAAAAGAAGGCCAGCCGTGGAACGGCAGAACTGGGCCAAGAGCTAAGCCAAGGCACATACTGTTTCCCAGGCTTCAGAAAACAGCACCGGTGTAAACAAGGATATGCTAGGTAAAAACATGCATGCATTATTGTGTGTCCTGGAAACAGAGTTTTAAAAACGATATAGCTTTTACTTTTAATTAATATACCTATTCATGTAAAGAAAACTGACATCTTGAAACCAAGTCAAATTTAAGTAGCAATGAAGAGATCTGGCATAGAAAAAATAATGTCAAATTTTCATAAAAACTTTCAAAATACGAGGTAACAAAACTGTTAAAAACAAGGATCACTGATGGCACCTCTGACAAAGGTGAACCATTTACCAAAAGAATGCATTTACTAGTCACTAATCAGTGTGAGGAAAAAAATTAAGCAGAACACCAGCCTCTCCAAATGGAAAATCTATTAGCTTATTTTAAATCCTGTACAGCTAATTGAGTTACATTGCTTAGGTTAATGGTCCTCATGGGTTGAATCCCTGAAGATCAGAAGCCATTAGGAAATGAAGCTGCAGTTAAATCGAGAGCCTCGCTAACAGGAAGAAAGCGAGGAGTCGATGTGCTGCTAGTCACACTAAAGCAACAGGAAAATGGTTTAAACTGTGCGATTCCCAAAGCTTACAAAACTAAGATAATCCACACTCAAGTAACTATATGCCTAATTATCATTAATATAAAGTGTAACATACTATTGGCAAGCCAGTAAATTACAAGAAATCCTTGTCTAAAATTTCCATTCCAACCCAGATAATACAGCTCAAAAACAAATAGGCAAATCTTTCCCAGCCTTATCCTTTGATCTCAACACAACCAGAAATACACAAAAAACTACAATTGTTTAATTAAAATCATGCTGTGTGCTAATTTCATCCATTTGCATTGTGAGACAGAAATTAAGCTTATTTACCAGTTCTGCATTCCAGAAGAAGGAAAACTACAAAAACTTAAAAAAAAAAAGCCTTCAAAAATCAAAAATCAACAGTTGACAACAGCTTCTAGCACCCTACCCTGGGTTTGCAAGGGAAGAGATTTATGAACTTGCCTCACTCTTAGGAAAACCAAGGAACATATCTGCCATTACTGTCTCCCCACCCCACTCCATCCAACTTTGTTCAGTGAAAGCGCAGTTAAGTACCCAGACAAGGAGACTATGCCAGGCTACAGTGATGTGGAAAGGTCCCTGAGCTCAGAAAGATTCACACGCAACACCCCTCTGCTCCTGACAGCCATGTCCCAAACCACTAGGACACACAGCCACGGGTCTCTTAACAAAAAGTCAGTCAAGTGCAGAGTTCATTTTGAGGGAGGCATGTTGGCTAGGCATTCTGGCATGCAGACATAAATGTAACACCAGAGCTAAGAAAGAGGGACTAGGAATACAATTTGGGGAAGCACTCATACAGAACTAAAAGTGGGAACTACAGTGGTGAATTACGACAGGAAAAGTTAACTAGAAAGGAGATAAGAAGGTGAAGTTCAGATGCAGATGTGGAGGCAGACCACAAACAGGAGGCACAAAAGTAAAGGCCCCAAGATAAATTAGTCTGAAGTTGAAGGTAATGAAGAAGGAAGGGGGACTAGTCAACTATGTCAAATGCCACAGAGGCTAAGAAGAAAGACTAAAACACAACAGCTTAAGAAAAACAAAAAGCTAATAGTCAGTGCATACTCTGCCTGGCATATTTAGAAGAGCTTTACAAACACTAACCTACTTAAATCTCACAAGCAAACCTGTGAGGTAGGTACTAGTATTATTCCCATTTTACAGATAAAAAATTGAGGCACGGAGTTAGTAAACTTGTTCGAGGTTACACAGTTATTACAAGTGGTAGAGCTAGACTTCAAACTCCTGCCCCAGCAATCTAGCTCTTCACTACCTCTTATCATTTGGCCTCTTAAAAATGCTGGTACAGGATCACAGTCAGTCTTTAATACAGCAGTTTTAGGAAAGTAATGGAAACAAAAGGAAAAGAGTTTTGAGTTAAGTGGATAATAATAAAGTGAAAGCAGTTAAGTTTCAGAAAAGATAAGTGACAGCAAGGTCAAGGGAAGTTTTTCTGGAATGGGAGGGACCTGAGCCTGCTTGGCCTGAGTAAGGGAGGAAAGAGTAAATTTAAATTTAAGACACTGAAAGTAGTAAGAAGGAGGGGGAAATTTTCCATTGGTGGGACAGCATGAGCGGAGGCTGTGAGGTGCACAGGTGCAGGGCACATCCAGGTGCTACCACTCCAATAGAGTTGGGTAGCGATGAAAAATCATTGTAAGGGTTCAAATGAATGGATGGTGTGAAACATCAGAAAGGAGTGGGGCTAGGACTAGAGGTCATTGTGAAGATGGGAAGCAAGTGTAACAGAGGTTAGAAAGTACCAGAAGGAGAAGGTTGGGAAAACTGTGATCTGGACAGGTGCAAGAGAGAGCAAGCCACCCAGGGCATGGCCAACCAGGTGATGGCCATGGAGACGTGAGTGGGGGACAGAGTGGAGCAGGAACGTCCCAAATTGAGTACTAACTGTTGAAATCCTCCAGGAGGCAACACTGAAGAGCATAGGTTTCTAAAGAGAAGGGAAATGGATCAACATTTCCTGAGTACCTGTATTGGCCAGACACTAAGCTAAATGCCATCAATAAATATATGCAAATATACACATAATTATATTTCAATTAATTTCTAAAACTGCTTGCCTGATGTGCACATCCTAATCCCCAGAATCTGTGAGTGTCATGTTATTTGGAAAGGGAGTCTTTGCAGGACTAATTAAGCTAAAGAATTTGAGAGGAGATGATCATCCTGGATTATCAGGGTGGGCCCCAAATCCAGTCACAAGTGCTCAGACTAGAAGGAGGCAGAGGGAGATTTTACACAAATGGGCACATACAGAGGACAAAGCAATGAGGAGATGGAGGCAGAGATTGGAGGGATGTGGCCACCAGCCTAGGGAGCCGAGGAATGCACACAGACACCATGAAGCCAGAGGCAGGGAAGGATTCTTTCCTAGAGCTTCCAGAGGGGGCACAGCACTGTCGACACCTCGATTTCAGATTTCTGGCCTCCAAAACTGTGAGATGATAAATTTCTGTTGTTTTAAGCCACTCAGGGTGTGGCAATATGTGGTGGCCCTAAGAAATTAACAGCACCCGAGGAGATAGGTAAACTTTCCCCATTATTAAGATCAAAAAATGATATAGAGAGAACTAAAAAAACTGGCATTCCAGCACAGGTCTGAATGACTGAGAGGCAGCAAGTTGGAAAAAGCAATCGTTTTACATCACAGAAGAGAGGGAGGGACAAAGAAAAAGAAAAGTCTTCAAAGTAAAAAAGTTACAAGGGAAGTGACCATGGGAGGGATAAACCAGATGTCAACTAATTCAAGGAGGGGGAAGTCAGAAGGGGCACTTGGATAAGAAGAATTAACATCATTAAAACGTCCATGCTACCCAAAGCAATCAATCTATAGATTCAATGCAACTCCTATCAAGACTCCAATCATGCATTTCACAGAAGTAGAACATATATTTTCAAAAATGTATATAGAACCACAAAAGGCCCTGCCTAGCAACAGCAATCCTGAGAAAGAAGAATAAAGTTGGAGGAATCATGCTACCTAATATCAACCTATACTATAAGGTCATAGTAATCAAAACAGCATGGTACTGACATAAAAAGAGACACAAAGATCAAATGGAACAAAATAGAGAGCCCAGAAATAAACCCATACCTTTACGGTCAATAAATATTTGATAGAGGAAGGAAGTAAATAAAATCAGCTAACAATACTTTAATCAATAAATGATGGGAAAATTGGACAGATTTGTGTAAAAAAATTAAACTAGACCACCTTCTTATACCACACACAAGCATAAATTCAAAATTTATCAGAGCCTTAAATGTTAGACCTGAAACCATAAAAATCCTAGAAGAAAGCACATGCAGTTAAAATCTCAGACACTGCTCGTAGCAATATTTCATCTGATATAGCTCCTCAGGCAAGGACAACAAAAGAATAAATAAACAAATGAGACTATATCAAACTAAAAAGTTTTTGCACAGCAAAGGAAATCATCAAGAAAATAAAAATATGACCCACAGAATGGGAGAACATACTCACCAATACATCTGATAAGGGGTTGGGATCCAAAATTTATAAAGAAGTTATAAAACTCAACACCAAAACAAAAACAAAAACAAAAAATTTCAATTTAAAAAATGGGCGAAGGACATGAATAAACGCTTCTCCAAAGAGGACATACAGAGATGGCCAATAGACATATGAAAAGATGCTCAATGTCACCAATCATCAGAGAAATGAAAATTAAAACCACAATAAAATATCTCCTCACACTGGTCAGAATGGTTATCAACAATAAAACCAACAACAAGTGCTGGCAAGAATTTGAAGAAAGGGAAACCCTTCTGAACTTTGGTGACAATGCAGATTGGTGCAGCCACTGTGGAAAGCAGTACAGCGATGTCTCAAAAAATTAAAAACAAATCTTCATTTTGACCCAGCTATCCCATTTCTGAGAATATATCTGAAGGAACCCAAAACACTAATGCAAGAGAACATAAGCACCCCTATATTCATTGCAGGGTTATTTTCAATTACCAATATATAGAAGCAGCCCAAGTGTCCATCAGTAGTTGAGTGGATAAAACAACTATGGGACATTTATACAATGGAATACTACTTGGCCATAAAAAAAGAAGAAAAAGTTTCTCTTTGTGACAGCATGGATGGACCTGCAGAACATCATGTTAAGTGAAATAAGGCAGTCAGAGAAAGACAAGTACCATATGATTTCACTCACATGTGGAATGTAATGAACAAGCTGAAGTAACAAGCAAAATAGAGACAGACTCATAGATAGAGAGCAGGGTGACAGCTATGGGTGGGGGAGGGGAGTTTAAAGGGTCGAGGGATTGCGCAAAAAGGACTTGAGGACATGGACAACAGTGTGGTGATGGTGGTGGGAGAAGGGCAAAAGGAGGATAAATGGTAATGGCAAAAAATACAATAGAAATAAATTTTACAAAAAGAAGAGGCACTTAAAGTTACAGCAGAGAAAATGGCTTCCCATATTATCTACAGAACATACAAGGAAATAGCAGTGTGGCAAAAAGCATGAGGATGGCTGGGGTGGTGGGGGGAAATGGAGACAACTGTACTTGAACAACAATAAAAAATAAAGAAAAGAAAAAACCCTATATGGCAAAAAGCAACATACCACTTACAAATGCCCCTTGATATCAACTACAGATATCTGAATCAGGTATTTCTGAATTTCTAAGAACTCACCATAATCTTTTAAATATCTATTTCAGATCCTTATAGGCTTTCTTCTTTCCACATCTAGTCCCTTTTCAATGAATTCTCAGGAATTACTCGTCTAAACTGGTAAAGCCAACTATATTATCTGCAATAATAATGTTATAAAACCCAGGATTAAGCCAGACAATATATGAAATACAGTTTATACTTTGCCTAGGACCAAAGTACTGCTTGGGTTTAAAACAAAAAAGTCTAGGCTGTACCAGGCTATAAAACAATTCACTTTATATCAAAGTACTATTTAAAGAGATTCTCACCATGGTGATAATGATTGAAAGCCAAGTATGGGCTCAAGGAAATCTCAGTACAAAAAATTACCAACCTATAGTATCGTCCTTCCCATCTTTCAAGTCGGTCATGGGCTGACTAATGAAAAGAGAATGAAAGAATTCTGTGTTCACCATCCCACTGTATCAAGCAGCCATATACAGCAATCACATACAGTACACGACTGGGTCAGCTCTTACACACAGCTCAAGCTTTGATGATGTAGACTCTAAAAATTAACAAGAAATTCTTCACAACAGGTGTGTTGCCGGTCCCATTCTGTAGTATAACAATTAACAGTGTCATTTCTAAAGTTTATTTGTGTTAAAATATGGATCGAGGTAAAATATTTTTAAATAAAGTTTGACTTTTCCAATGATCTTATTAAAGATGTTCAGGGTAAAGATGTGTTTATTAAACAAATATTTATTGAATGCCTACCATTTGCTAAGCAATACCAGAAACTGAGGGGCCAGTAGTGTTCCTCTATAAAACCCAAAACCCTGAAGAAGCAAAAACCACCTAAAACATTGGAAGTATTTTTGCAACAATCAGATCATCAGTTGAAGTGAGTTTAAACTTGACTTCCAGTCAAGATGGAGGCATAAGTAAATATGCTTCACCTGCTCATACAACTACAAAAATTACAACCAAAATTATAATCAAACCTCAAAACATGTAACACCCAGAACCATCAGAAAATCGAGCTGTATGGAAGTTTGACAACCAAGGATTTAGAGAAGTCACATTCATCCAGATAGGTGGGAGTGCCAGAGATGCAGAGAGGGGTGGAGAGGTGGCAGAACAGAAGGATCCCAGCCCCAGGTCAGACCACACAGCCCAGGGTTCCAGCAGCAGAAAGATAAATCACCATAACTTCTGGCTGTAAAAATCAGTGGGGGGTGGGGCAGTGGAAGAAATTGCTAGATTTTCAGGACACTCTGCTTAAAGGGCCAACATGGGGTTAGAACTTTCTCAGACCCAGCCCCTCTGGGATTCAGCACCAGGGCAACAGCTGAAAGAGCACCAGTCACATACAGGGAGTAAGTGAAGTTACTGGAATCAGGGCGAGTGCCAGGCAATCCTCCAGAAGCCAGGCAGTGGCATTGTCCCCTTTCCCAGCCTTCCCCCCACAAAGAGTCACAAAGTGGTGAACTGGGTTGCCCCACCCTGGTGATTACCTAAAGCTCCACACCACACAATTTACAAGCGTCTTTTCTGTAATAGACCAACACTACTAAGACAGGGAGTCAAAGCATCTCTATCTAATGCACAGAAACAAACACTGGGAGGCTGCCAAACTGAGGAGACAAAGAAATGTGGCCCAAATGAAAGAACAAAACACAATCCCAGAAAAAGAACTAAATGAAATGGAGATAACCAACCTAACAAATGCAGAGTTCAAAACACTGGTAATCATGATGCTCAAAGAATTCATTGAGTATGTCAACAGCATAAAAAAGACCCAGGAAGAAATGAAGGTTACACTAAGTGAAATAAATAAAAACCTATAGGGAACCAATGGTGAAGGGGATGAAATTGAAAATCAAATCAACAATTTGGAACATAAGAAAAAGAAAAACATTCAACCAAAACAGCAAGAAAAAAAAGAATTAAAAAAAAATAAGGATAGTATAAGGAGCATCTAGGACATCTCCAAACAAACCAAATCAAATTATAGGGATGCCTGAAGGAGAAGAGGGAGAATCAAAAATTGAAAACTTATTTGAAAAAAATAATGAAAGAAAACCTCCCCAATTTGGTGAAGGAAATAGACATACAAGTCCAGGAAGCACACACAGTCCCAAACAAGTTGAACCCAAAGAAGACCACTCCAAGACACATCATAATTAAAATGCTAAAAATTAAAGATTAAAAGAGAATCTTAAAAGCAGCAAGAGAAAAGCAAAGTGTTACCTACAAAGGAGTTCCAGTAAGACTGTCAGCTGATTTCTCAAAACAAACTTGCAGCAAGAAAGGACTGGAAAGAAGTCCTTTCAAAGTAATGAAAGACAAGGACCTACAAGCCAGATTACTCTATCCATCAAAGCTATCATTTAGAACGGAAGGGCAAATAAAGTGCTTCCCAGACAAGGTAAAGCTAAAGGAGTTCATCATCACTAAGCCATTATTACATGAAATGTTAAAGAGACTTATTTAAGAAAAAGAAGATGACCAAAACTATGAACATTAAAATGACAACAAATTCACAACTATTAACTGAATCTAAAAAACAAACTAAGCAAACCTGAACAGAAACATAATCATAGGTATGGAGATCATCTGGAGGGTTATCAGCTGGGAGTGGGAAAGGGGAGAATGGGGGGGGGGGAAGATGCAGAGATTAAGAAGTACAAATCGGTAGGTACAAAATAGATGGGGGAGGTTAACAACAGTATAGGAAATGTACAAGCCAAAGAACTTATACACACAACCCATGGACATGAACTAATGGAGATTGCTGGAGGGAATGGGGGAACCAGGCAGAGGGGAGCAAAGGGGGAAAATTGGGACAACTGGAATAGCATAATCAATAAAATATATTTTTAAAAGATAGTTTACACTTAGCTAATAATTCAAAAAATAGATTCTGAGCCTAGAAATATGAAAACACTAATGTAAGACACCTTTCAGATCCGTCATTTGTCATTCACTGTTACTCATTTAAAATAAATGCACAGCTTCTTTAAAGCATGACAGGAGCTCAAAGAATTAAGAGTTATAAACCACATTGGAGAAAAGTTGAATCAGAAGGAAATGAGGGAATTAAGAAAAGGAAGAATTCAGGAAATTAAGTAGAATTTTTAAATTAAATCAGTAGGGAAATTTACTTAATGAAATTAGAGAGTAAAAGATAAAACTGTAAATGATCATCCCTGGAAAACATGATAAAACTATGGAGAATTAATGATTTCAGAGAACATAAGGTGAATGTGAAAGGAATCTCAATCCACTTACAAATTCTATCATAAGAAAAAATACAAGTGAGACCAGTCTGAACTGTTTTTCAATCATTCTCAACTTCCTCGTGTTTCCACAATTAAAATACCTTTCACAATTTCAATTTATTCATGAAAAGAAAATGACTATAAAACAAGCAGGAGGGAAAAGAACAAAGTATGGGTAATGAATTTCAAAGATTTTCAAAGCTAAAGAGTATTTTTAAATCAATAAACAAGGCACCACCCTGGCCAGGTAGCTCGGCTGGTTAGAGCATCATCCTGATGCACCCAGGTTGCGGGTTCCATCCTCACTCAGGGCACAAACAAGAAGCAAGCATTGAATGCATAAATAAGTGGAACAAATCTCAATCTCAATCTCTCTCTCTCTAAAAAAAAGAACCAATGAACCCATAAATAAGTGAAACAACAAATCAATGTCTCTCAAAAAAAAAAAAAAAAGAATCACCCAATAATGCATAAATATAAAAACAGCCCCAGCTGGTGTGGCTCAGTGGACTGAGTGCCAGCCTTCGAACCAAAGGGTCACTGTTTTGATTCCCAGTCTAGGACACATGCCTGGGTTATGGGCCAGGTCCATAACAGGGACCACACATTGATGTTTCTCTCCCTCTCTTTCTCCCTCCCTTCCCCTCAATCTAAAAATAAAATAAAAATTAAAAAAAAAACCAAATCAATGTTTTCTCTCCCTTTCTCCCCTCCCTCTCTAAAATCAATAAAAACAAACAAACAAACAAGTCACCTTGTAATTATTTACCACAGGTCTCTTGATTCAAATTTTAAAAAGTCCAGCTTTCCTTCTCTGAGTCAAACTGGAAATTGCACTATAGTTAAAAGTCATAATTTCTGAGCAACTAATTATCAGGAAGGCCATAACATATAGAACATGGTTTCAGTAAAGTACTATTAACACTAGCAAGCCTCAAATATTACTACAGATAATATTTGAATAAGATATCATGTTATAGTAACAAACTTCATATAACTACCTAACTATAAAATATTATCAAAAGACTTTTCTAGCCAAACATTAATTTTTTTGGTTCTCTGTTTTATTGTTAAATTGAAGTGTAATAGACACACATTACATTAGTTTTAGGTGCACAACATGATTTAACATTTATATACATTACAAAAGGATAACCATAGATCTGTCACCATAAAAAGTTACAATTTTATTTCTTGTGAGAACTTGGAAGATTTATTTTTTTAGCAAATTTCAGCTTTGCAATACAGTATTATTGACTACAAGCACCATGCTGTACACTACATCCTCATGACTTATTTCATAACTGGAAGTCTGTGCCTCTTCATCCCCCTCGCCAATTTCACTTACCCCACAAACTCTCTCCTCTCTCTGGAAACCACCAGTCTATTCTCTTAGACTGGTTTTGTTTTCTTTTGTTTCTTTATTCCACATATAAATGGAACCATATAGTATTTGTATTTCTCTGAGTTATTTCACTTCACATAATATTAGCATATATATTTTAGATATTAAACACCTATCAGATGTGATTTCATGCAAGTATCTTCTCCCATTCAGTAGCTTGCCTTTTTAGTTTGTTGCTGATTTCCTTTGCTAGGTGAAGCTTTTTAGTTTGATGCAGTTCCATTTGTTTATTTTTGCTTTTATTGCTTTTGCCATTGAAGCCAGTTCCATAAAACATAACCAAGGCCAATATGTAGAAAGCTTACTGCCTGTTTTCTCTTAGGACTTTCATGGTTTCAGGTCTTACATTCAAGTCTTTAATCTATTTGAGTTGATTTTGTGTATGTTGTAAGGTAGTGATCCAGTTTCATTCTCTGCATAAGACTATCCAGTTTTCCCAACACCATTTATTAAAGAGACTATCCTTTCCTCATTGTATATTCTTGCCTCCTTTGTCATGAATTAATTGGTCACATATGCCTGGGGTTATTTCTGGACTCTCTATTCTATTCCACTGATCTATGTGTCTGTTTTTGTGCCGATACAGTATTGCTTTGATTATTATTGCTTTGTAATAGAATTTGAAATCCAGGAGTGTGATGTCTCCTGCTTTGCTCATCTTTCTAAAGATTGTTTTGGTTGCTCGGGGTCCAGACACATTTTAGTATTATTTGTTCTATTTCTATGAGAAATGCCATTGAAATTTGGTAAGAATTGCACTGAATTTATAGATTGCTTTGGGTAATAACATTTTGACAATATCAATTCTTCCATTCATGAGCACAAAATACCTTTCCATTTATCTGTGTCATCTTCAGTTTCTTCCATCGATGTCTTATAGTTCAGTGTCTAGGTGTTTCACCTCCTTGGTTAACTTTATTCCTAGGTATTTTATTCTTTTTGATGTAATTGTGAATGAGATTGTTTTCTTAATTTCTCCTTCTGATGGTTATTAGTGTATAAAAATGCAACAGATTTTTGCATACTGATTTAGTACATTGCAACTTTCCTAAATTTGTTGATTAATCTAAATGTTTTTTGGTAGAGTCTTTACAGTTTTCTATATATAAAACCATATCACCCACAAATAATGACAATTTTACATCTTCCTTTCCAATTTGGATGCTTTTCTTTCTTTCTCCTAATTGTTCTGGCCAAGACTTACAATACAATGTTGAATAAAAGGAGGAAGAGTGGGCATCCTTGTCTTCTTCATGATTTTAAAAGAAAAGCTTCCAGCTTTTCACTGTTGAGTATGATGTTAGCTATCAGGCTATCACATATAGCCTTTATTATGTCGAGGTATGTTCAGTCTATACCCACTTTGTTGAGAGTTTTGTCATAAGTGGATGTTGAATTTTATCCGATGCTTTTACTGCATCTATTAGAATAGTCATATGATTTTTATTCTTCTTTTTGGTAATGTGGTGTATCATGTTGGTTGATTTCAAATGTTGAACCATCCCTGGAATAAATTCCCCCTTGATTATGGTTTATGATACTTTTAATGTGTTGTTCAATTTGGCTTGCTTATATTTTGTTGAGGATAATTTTGTATCTGTGTTCATCAGAAATACTGGCCTGTAATTTTCTTTTTTGTGTGGTGTCCTTGCCTGGTTTTGGTATAAGGGTAATACTGGCTTTGTAAAATGAGTCTGGAAGCATTCCCTCCTCTTCAACCACTTGGAAGATTTTGTGAAGGATTGGTATTAAACTTCTTTGAATATCCGGTAGAATTTACCAGCGAAGCTCTCTCATCTTAGACTTTTGGATTGGGGGAGTGTTTTGATTACTGATTCAATTTCACTGCTGTTATTGTCTATTCAGATTTTCTATTTCTTCATTTTTCAGACTTAGATGATTATATGGTTCTAAGAGTTTGTCTATTTCTTTTGAGTTATATAATTTGTTGCAGTATAATTGTTCATAGTAGTCTATTATGATCCTTTGTATTTCTTTGGCGTCAGTTGTAATTTCTCCTTTTGTGTCTGATTGTATCTACTTGCATCTTCTTTTTTTCTCGGTGAGTCCAGCTAAAGGTATGTCAATTTTCGGACTGACATGCTAGGGAAAAGATAAAATTGGGCTTCTACTCAAAATTCTCTGGGAGTCTCAAGACATGAGGCAAAAATACCTAGTAATAATTGGAACTCTTAAATTTGCAATGGCGTGTTAATGGCATTCTGGGTATCCTCAGAAAACCTACTTTCAACCTTCAGCTGCCCTGGTCTTCAACTCAAATCACAATGTTACTCGTGTATTACTCACTTTGTTATTATCCTGACAAAAGACAGAAATGGAAAGAAAAGGTCTTTTAAATATTAAATCACTGTGTCCTCCAAAAATTAAAATTAAAGAAAAAAGAATGAAAGAAATGATGGACAGAGGCTGCTCTGATTAAACTGGTAAACTCAGTCTGAGGCAGTGGTACCGATAATCCGCTTGGTAGGGAGGCCAGGAAAACTGACCAGAGAATCTGCAAACACAGAAGGCCTCGGGGGCCCTCAGCTCTCCAAGAACTCTAAAACAAGACCTAGGAAATCCAAGTTCTAAAAAAATCACTCTGCAATACACCTTCTTTCCCTCGGCTCACAGTAGCTCCTCACTCACCTCCACATTTTTACTTAGGTTAAGACAACACGAAAAGCAGGTGTGAAAGGGAAAACAAGTCATGAAAGGGAGTGTGGGTGGAAGAAGGGACAGGTGAAGAGCAGGTCTGCCCTTGGCTGGGTGAGCAAAGCGGCTGCAGAATCTAACACAGCAGAGAGCAACTGGGCTTCAAGGGCCATCAGAAGCCTATCCAGCCTCCTAAGCAAGGCACCCTTTCCAGCCTTGAAACCCTGGGCTTGACAACATAAAATGAAAGGAGAACTTATAAGGCCACATATTTGATTGTTTACAGCTCAATTAGAATGACTTGGTTTGGTTTTATAATGAGCCAAAAACCTGCCTTGTTGCGATTACCCTCGTTGCTAGCTGAAGCGACCCAAGAAAAGGCATACCATCTCTCTTTTATACGGTATGTCTTTAAGCTGAAGAAGAGAGAGTGCCTATTTCACTCCAATCTTCCACTTCCTAGGGCAGCAATGATCAGTTCCTTCAATCAAGCACAGTGGAAAGAGTCAGGTATCCCAAGGTATTCATTTCGGCTCTTCCAAAAAATGACTACTTCAGCTTCTCCAACGAGGATGAGAGACTTCAGGCAACTGACCATCTTTAGGAGTCTGTCTTTCCTTTTCTTTCTTTACAACAAGGCTATCCTACTAGTATGGGCTTGGGCATATGGTATGGACACCTCCATGGACAAAGCAGTGGGCTAACTTTGGGACCTTGTTCCTGGGGCTTCTTTGCACAAAGCTTTGGCTCCAGAGACACAGGCCTCTGTGTCCCAGGTTCTCATGGCCCTGGCCCCTCAGTCACAGGAGCAGATATAGGGGCTGTGCTGGGGAAAGGAGCAGCCACAGCTAGAACCCAAGCCCCAACAAAGCCCAAGGCCTATGGCACAAGTGCCTTGAGAAACCTTCTAATACATCCTATAATCAACAGGCTCGTTCCAGGACTGGTTAGAAATTTATCCACATTTTATAACACTCAAGAGGAAAATGCATTCTGTTGTCAACCTAATTCTAAACAGTGTTTGAAATACCTACCATACACAGAGACTACAAATCTAGAAGTTTTTCTTCTAAAAATATCCACAGACATGGCTATTTTTACCTTTAATAAACATTAAAAAGCAGTGATGAACACTGCTGAAGAACAAATACATCACCATATCATTCTGCTACACTGTTTAACAGACCTCAAATTTATTCATAAGAGAATAACATGGAGCACCAGCTGGCGTGGCTCAGTGGACTGAGTGCCAGACTGGGAACCAAAGGGTCGCTATTTTGATTCACAGTCTAGGACACATCCCTGGGTTATGGGCCAGGTCTCAAGAGGGGGCGCATGAGAGGCAACCACACATTGATGTTTCTCTCCCTCTCTTTCTCCCTCCTTTCCCCTCTCTAAAAATAAATAAGTAAAATCTTAAAAAGAAGAAGGAGGAGGAAAAGGAGGAGAATGGTGTTTAGCACCGTCGGGTTTCGATAAATCAATTTCCCCTTCCCAAATACCTCATTTCCCACAAGGCCGTAGGATTTAGATTCACTAACACTGAAACAATACAGCTGAGTTACCATACACACACTGCTCAAGAATGGGGACCTGCCTGCGGTAGGCAGTCTCTAAGAGGGCCTCCCATTCTCTTGAGTGTGGACTAGAGCTAGTGACCCTTTTCTGGGGAAAGCAAAAAAGGGACAAAGAAAGTATGGAGAGGCCATGAACTGATTGAGGCCTCCAGCCAACAACCTGTGGAGAGCTGAGGTCCCCAGTCCAACAAACCTCAAATCCACATGGGTGAACTTGGAAGTATATCCTCCTCCAAGGGAGCCTTCGACAATCACCCTAACTAACACTTTTTAGCCTAGTAAGAAATTTTGAACCAGGGGCGCCTAGCCGAACCATGTCCAAACTCCTGGCCCACAGAAACGCTAAGAAAATACATGCTTGTTGTTTCCTACATTTGGGGGTAATCTGTTAGGAAGTAACAGGTATCTTGTACACTGACTAATCATGGCATTTTCTCCACTTCCTAATCCCCCCGATATTCTCTCAAGGTGTCTAACATCCACCATCAGAAGGGCACTGACAGGTCGGCTGGTGAGAGAAGAACTGGAGCCGGCACACAAAGGGAAGGGCTTTAATCGGGCACGTTCAGTCAGTCAACTCAGTCAGTCAACGATTCTTTAAGAGGCCTCTAGTATGTGCCAAGGCAGAAACCTGACCTCTTAAACTCATCCAGGAAAGAGTTCACTCTACATGGAGATTTGTTTACATAAACAGAGCCCCTCCCTCTAAACAGAAAACTCAGCCACCCGCCCATCAGAACTACCTCACTTCCCTCTCCATAGGCATCTAATTTTTGCTCTCATAAACACCTTTATCTCCTCCTCTCCCATCTCCAAAAAGTCCACCTATACACTGATCTCGATCCCTTTACCTGGCCTCCCCGATTCCAATCTTGCTCCCTTTATTGCATCCATACCAGTACAGCCTAAACATTTTTTAATTATTTTATTGGTGTTCAATTATGCTTGTCTGCATTTTCTCCCCACCACTCCCCTCAACCCCAGGCAGACCCCCCTCCCTCCCTTGCTTCCACCCTCCTCCTTGGTTTTGTCCATGTGTCTTTATAGTAGTTCCTGAAAACCCTTCTCACCACCGTCCCCTCCCCACCTGCCCTCTGGCTATTGTTAGATTGTTCTGAATTTCAATGTCTCTGATCACGTCTCTCTCCTATTTAAAATTTAAGCTCAATGGTTTGACACTGTCCTCAGGCTAAAGTCCACGTTCTCAAATGCAGCTTACAAGGATCCACAACATACCACTGGAGTCATTTTTTATATCTCTGGCTTCAGCCCACACTCCCCTCTGTGCTCCAGGCTTTAGCCCTTGTCTCTCTCTCTCTATTTTTTTTTTTTAACTTTCAACTTTCCATTTCTCTCTCACCTTAGCCTTCAAATAACTCATTAGGGTCAGAAGAACCCTTCCCCAAGCCAACCCTTCAATTATCTAACTTGGGCTTCTGACCTCAGCCTAAACTTCCTCTTCTCTCTAATGCCTAAACTAGTTTAGTGCCCCCAACCGCACACTGGTACATCTATAACAGTATTTCGCAATCTATTGTAGTATAGTTATTCTTCAATTGTGTGAATTCCCCACTGGCTGTATACTCTATGAAGACAGCAGCCATGTGGATTCTGTTCAATGCTGAACCACAGTGCTTGGTACAGACTAAATCTGCCACCCAAATAAGTAAAAATAAAGTCTTCCTAGATCACATTTCATAATTCGTTCACTTTCTCAAATCTTCAAACCTGACCTTTATTCCCTAAGCCTGGACAAAAGCTCAGGTCTCCCCATCCTGTGAAGTTCCTTTGATTCTATATCCTTTCACTTCACCCCCTACCTTCCACTAAACGAGTCACTTTCACTTCACCTCTCATTTACCACCCAGCTCAGGGCACTCTGGTTGGTGCCCCCAGACGCCACAAAAACTGCCCCTGCAGTGGCGGTCACAGACCTCCTACTTACCAGGTCAACAGTTCTCCTTCCGGACTGTGCCCCACGGAACTTCACCCCACCGCAAGACTTGTCTTGTGGATCATCATTTATTCTTATTTACTTATTTATTTTTGCAAAGGCCTCTCTTCACTTCTATGATCTCTCTCTTTCCCGTTATCTTCCTGTCCCTATTTCCCACTTATTCTAAGCTGTTGGACTTCATCTGCGGCTACTTTCTCTTCCACAAGCTCTCGTTGGGCAGCAGGCCGCCTAAACTTCCCAGGGTATCAATCACACTGGCCCACATTTGGGACTGGGGAATAAAACTGGGTAGCAGAGCCTCATGGGAAGTTTTTTCAAACTATGCATGGGCCTTTTTCATATTCCAATTTAACCCCTGTCATTCCACATTTAAGAGCTACTTAGTCACTTTTGCTTGCAGGAGTTAGTTTTGTTATTCAGGTGCCTCAGGTGAGAAGCAGATTAACTATCACCTTCACACTGAAGACACCCAGATCTCTCTCCTGTCAGGCATTTCTCCTGGGGTCTAAGCCCTTATTATTTCCGTCTGTCTACCTACTGACAAGTTCTTCCTTAAGATCCTATGGGTATCCCGATTCAATTTCTCTAAAATCAAAACAGCCTCCTTAAGGCGTGTGCCTTTCTTTCTTCCCTATCAACAAAGCCTTGTTGTCTAAGCTAGAAGGCAAGCATTGTCTTAAAGTTTCTCCCTTTCCTTCAATCCAACTATTCACATCTTCTCAACTCTGCCCTGATCCAACTGTGACCCTGATCAGGTTCTACTCTTCTATTGCCTGAGCTACTGAAATAACACCCTCCCCGCCACTGGTTCTGCCCTCCGTAACCCGTACTCCACGCTAGAATTGCTCTAGAACAGAAAACCGCAGCATTCCTCTTTTCCAAAATTCTGGTGTTTCCTGCAATTTACAGGACAAAAATTTTAGCATGGGATGCATAGCTAGTAAGAAAGGCCCAGAGGAAAGAAGTGACTAACATCATGGCCTAAATCGAAAGGACCCC
The DNA here is from genome assembly GCA_004027735.1 of Carollia perspicillata. NCBI lineage: Eukaryota > Metazoa > Chordata > Mammalia > Chiroptera > Phyllostomidae > Carollia > Carollia perspicillata. Next base: position 42,157 of record PVKM010002990.1, read on the forward strand.
TGAAAGTTGTGTGTAGCTGGGAGCACTTGGTGAGAGGAAAACCGAAAGGACCTCTGAAACACAAAACAGGTGATAAGAGAGCAAAAAGGACACAACTGGGCTCATCCAAACAGGGCCAGGAGGCTTAAAGGGCTACAGCAGGAAAGCTGCAGGACAACCAGCTACCTTCTGTGCCAGCCAAGAGGAACCCAGCCAAAAGGTCAGGGGGCTCTAAGCAAGGACCTAACCCACATCACATATACTTGCACATATACGCCTACCCTTTGACCGCTCATCACCAACTCCACCAGTCCCTGCAGGGCACAAGCCCCCTGGAGGCCCGAGTGACAAAGCATTAACTCAGGTAATTCCTTCCAAGAGCCCACAGGAATTCAGACCAAAGTGGCCTAACCTGATTCCACCCTTACTCAAAAAATAAAGCAGCTAGTCTGCTGCCTAGGATGGGTCAGGGACTCTGGTGAGTCAAAGGAACACTGACATCCCCGCTTTCAGGGGAGTTGTACAATCGTCCCCACTACATCACCCCACTGATTACAGGCACATAAACTCCTCTCTTGGTCATTGACAGCTTTGAGAACGTTGTAAGAGCCAAGACTAGTGTTTGTCTGCCAGGAATTTTAGGGACCTCAAGCACCAGAACACTAGGCTGGGCAGGAGAGCCCCAAGACTTCCCAATGTGTTCCATCTACCACCCCATGCATGGCCAAATGGAAATGCTACTCTATTTTCGGGAACTCCATGGTGTCCTCTCTGCCTAGAATCCCTTATTCAGTTCAGATAAATCCTGTCCACCCTCAAGGACCCATTCCAAACACCACCTCCTCTGGAAATCCTTAACCTGCCCTCACCACCACCTGCATGCTTTCTGAAGACTTACTGAAGCTCTTTCACAGTAGTTCACCCCATTGTCGTGTGAGGAAAGAAATGTGTCTTAGTCATCTTTGTACCCTCCATGCCTCCAACAATGTCTAGCCTGTCTGTGGTTCTCTACTCGTGTTTGCTGAATGAATCTGCAAGTCCGCTCATCTACTCCATTAATACTATAGCAGGAAAATAACTGTGTTATGCTGGAACTTATACTGGAACCTGCTTCATACTAAATGGAATTCCATTCTCAATGCAGCCAATTTCTTTGGCAGTAAACTGCACTCACCTTTATGCAATCAGGCACAAAGGTAGAGACAGAATGAGAAACCGTTCACAACTCCTGCCTCTACTGGGCAGGCTAGGGCAATCTGTCCATGGACTTCTGGGGGAAAGAGACAGAGGGGTATCTGCAGGCCAATTTTCCTCAGTGCTAAAGTTCATAATATAAAGACTATCTCTGTGTTTCCTGCACAGATTAGAATTTCAAGGAAAATATTTCAAATTATCCTTAAAATAATGAGCTCTGAGTTTGACAGAATTCATTGCAGACTAAGACAGAAACAACCAAAAAAATTCTTGAGCAGCATGGGAAAACATTAGAAACTAAACAGATTATAATGTCTGCAAATATGTACTACTATCTGCTCAAAAGAAAGCGAGGGAAGGAAGAACGCAGGTGAAGGGAACTAAGGAAGAGCAACCAAAATGACAGGAAGCCTGGGGAAGGCACAGGACAAAAGTAGGTCTCCGGATGGAAAAGGCAGGAAAATATAACTGCTGTCTACGACACAGGCTAATGTGGACAGGATTAATGCAAACTATTTAACAGAAGAGATTCAAAATATTTATTTAAATTAATAAAAAGTGATTTCTTTAGTCATAAGAAAATTTTGCCCCCAATATGTAATTCAGGCTAAAATATGAATTATTGCAAAAAGATTCTCTGTGTCTATTATGTAAACTAGTTATAAGAACCTAATTAGTTTTGGATACGTCTCATTAATAAGACATCTATGATGAAATGGAAAGCACGCAAAAGCATTTCCGCAGCATGCCAAAGTACCACGGGCATTCTGAAAACCAGACTGTGTGGCTGCTGGTTGCACTGTGAGCCGAACTAACCACATTTTTCATGGAACATCATTTTTACTTGAAAGAACAACTGGCAAACGATGGTTCTTTAGACTTCTGGATTTGACCTGCATTTTCCCTAAAAATGAACAAAGGTGAGCCTGACATGTAGAGAAAAACTGACAGTATTTGTTGCCAATGATAAAAGTCAAGCTTTCAAGCAAAAATGTGAATTCTGGAAAACTGTTTGCCAATACTTCAAGATAAATAAGGAGGCTCTTTTTTTTTCCTGCTAAACAATACTAGGTTTAGAAAATAGATTCTATTTAACAAACTGATAGAACTTCGTAAGGTTTGCTTTTCATTCTTACTGGCTCTATTTTTTTTAAAGTTATTAAGACCCATCAAAACAGTATTTTAAAGTCTGTAAATCTAAGAAAATTTGCAATATTTTATGACATATCAGTGATTGTTCTATGGCAAACATTAAGCATAAATGAGAAAAATGTATTAGTATTTCACACCAATTGAATGTTAAGAATCTATAGATAACATTAATGCACTAATGAAAAATGGAGGACTATGGCCCTGGCCCCAGTTGGCTCAGTTGGTTGGAGTGTTGTCCTGTACCAAAAGGATGCAGGCTCCATTCCCATTCAGGGCTCAAACCTAGGTTGTGGGTTCAATCCCCAGTTGGGGTGCATACAGGAGGCAACCAATCAATGTTTCCCTCTCATATTCATGTTTTCTCTCTCTTTCTCCCCATCTCAACTCCTCTCTCTCTAAAATCAACAAACATATCCTCAGGTAAGGATTTTTTTTAATGATTATCAAATAACAGCTGAGGTTCAAACTCCCTCTGTTTAGCTTTTTGAGTAACATAACTTTACCACGTTACTCAAAATACCAAGAAAATAAGAAAATGGTTATCTAATTGTAAAAAAAACTTTTTCTCCAAAATTAGGTAAATGTCTAATAAAATAACATCCCCTAAAGATGTCCAATCTTTAAAGGGCTACATGAGAAAATAAAAATTACTGTAGAATGAGGAGTTAATTTATGAGACTTCCAAAATGGCAGAGGATTTTTAAGAAAAGCCTGCTAAATATTTTGGTTAACTACTCTTAAATCCACTGAGCTATCACTGTCATTTTTACTACAGGCTTCAAGGAATGTTCTATTTAGCCTAAAGAAAAAAACTACATTAAAGAGAATTAATACTTTAAAATATTCATACCTCTTCCAACTTTAACCTCACATTACTATTTTGGGATACATTAAGGTTTCAACCATTTATGTCTTTCCAAGCATCACATGAGCTTATACATCTTACTTGAATCAAAAAATTCAATCAAGAAAAAGTCAAGCTGTACACCTGAAACCAATATAATATTGTCTTTTAACTGTACTTTAATAAAAAATAAGGTATAAAAATTAATTGATTGCATATTTTTACTTTGAGAAGTACTGGAATACATTTAAATGTCACCCCTCTTGTTCAAGAGTCAATAAAGTATTTCATTTTTTAAAAAAAGGAAAACTCTTGTAGGAATTTCAGGAAATTAAATGGTCTCAATGAGGTTTGCTTCTCCCCCTGCTCCCACAGTTCGTTACAATAATCTATCGCCTGGCCAGACAATGCCCTGATAAACATCCCATCTCAAAATTCTGCAGGTGTTTTCACTCTGTGAGAGGCCATACATTTTTAGCTCAGTCAAAGGAAACGACACCGGCTTAAAAGACTACTAGTGTCTAACAAGAAACGATAGGAGATGACACACTGTGACTAAGTAATTTAACATTAAATACATAATAACCAGGAAAAACTCACAAAAGTTTTGGAAATACAGTGTATTTTAATATCCACATGAAGTTGCTATTTCTCAATCATGAGAATGCCACACTGGCACCTTTTCAATCAAAGGGGGCTGAGGAATTAGGACATTTAATTAAGAAGCCAATTCAAACAGATTATACAAAAGTGTATGTAAGCCCAAAGGTTAAAAAATGATGAAAAAATGATAAAACGGTTTAAAATGCTAAACCACAAACTATCTTACATTATTATTTTAATTATTATTTTATCTCAGAAGTCATCCTAACAGGTAAGGAAGACCACTATCCTTGAAAAATAGACCTAAGCAGACTAAATAATGCAGCATTGTTTTTACAAAACAACTTCATCACCTAAAAATGTCTGAAGTCTGGCACAAATATTCACTGACCCCATTCTTATAAAGTGACCTAGAACACTAGAATACGTACGTTCTTGAACTCAATCACATTTCCTGCCCTTGGTTTCTCCATCATATTTTTACAGCCAGTTATTACATCTGAGTTTAAGATTAAAGACTTGATGTTAAATGGATAAAGCTGTCATGAATATTCAAGAAAGCGACCGCGGCATCCGGGGCCATTACACCTAATTTTGTTATGTCCATTTGATGCAGTCTTTAAGTGATTTAAACGTGCATTAACAAAACTCACATCCCAAAGCCATGCCCCGAAGCAGTTTATTTGACACGTCTGAAATAACATTTCAAATAAAACGCTTTCTGCCGGGCCTCTGTTTATACAGCTTCCAAATCCCCTAAGTAACATCCTGTGTTTCCTCCAGTGTGACCGTGGGAAGAGAGGGTGTGTCTCGGTGCTTACCGATGCCCGGAGCCACATAAATGAAGTAGAGACAAGATGAAGACAGGGAGAAGAAGAAGATGAAGGCGAGGAGAGAGCGATTGGAGACCCGCATTATCCGCCTGAGCACCGACATCTTCCTCTTCCCGGACAGCAGCTCGGGCTGCGCTCTCCGGCCGGACTTGTGGGCACCGTCCAGGCCCTAAACTTCCATGAACGTGCTGAGAACCCCGAGACCGCAACGGGGTCAGCGCGGGGAGGCTCTTGGGGAGGGGAAGGAACCGGGAAGGAGGAAAGGGAGGGAGCGGACGGAATGAATGAGAGGCCCGAGAGCCGGGGGAGGAGAAGCGCGGGAGGACTGCGGGGAAGGGCTGGACGCGGGAGTGGGGACCCAAGGACCTGCGGAGGCCAAGGACGCGCGTTTTGTCCGCCCGGCAAGGATGGGAGGAAGGAGCCCCAGGTGGGAAGATGCGCGAGCTGCGCACCGCGGCGCCCGTGCGGAGACCGGCAGCAAACCGCAGCACTCCCGGGCTCCCCGGCGGCTCCGTCCGCGGCGTCCCGGAGTCCAGAACGCGCTCAAAATGTGGGCCGCCTGCGCTCCGCAGGCCTGGGCCGCCGCCGCCGCCTCCACCTCCTCCGGACCGCGGCTTCTTGTGCCTGCGCCGGGCTAGCGTGGGCGCCGGGGCCGCAGCCGGAGTGCGCCGCACGCTGGGGCCTGCGGGGGCCCTGGGGGCCGAGGAGCTGGGCGCTCGCGGTCGTGCAGCCTCCTCCTCATGCCGCACCGGGCCCCGGCGCCCCGCGGCGGCCGCGGAAACCGAACGCGGGCGAAGGCGGCGTCCGGGTCGGCGACGAGCGCGCTCCGGCTCCGGTTCCGGCTCCGGCTGCTGCCACTGCCAGCTGTCCACCTGGCCGCAAAGGCGGCAACCGCAGCAGCATTACCGCCGCCGGCCCGGGTGAAGCGCCCCCGCCGGCACCGCCCCCGCACGGCCCGGGGACACCGTGCGAAGAACCGCCCGGCGACTGGCGCTGCGGGCAGCAGCGAGGTGCCCGAAGAGGAGGAGGCCGAGCGCCGTCGGAGCGGTGTCTCGATCGCAAGGCGGCGGCTCCGAAGGGGCGGGGAAGCCGCAGAGGAAAAGCGGGACTGGCGGGCGCGCCCCGAGACCCCAGGGGGCTTCGTGCCTTCGCTGAAAACTGCAGGCGGCCCTGCGCCCGCACCCGAGGAAACCTAGGGGCCCCCGCCCACCCGCTCCACTCCCAGCTCCCGAAACGCCGCGCCTCCTGATTGGCCAGGCCCGCGGGAAAACCGGCTCCCTCGCTCAGCGCCGGGACCTGGGCCCCCAGCACCTCTTGCGTCACCGTCGCCCCCGCTCGCCTGGGGACCTCGGCGCTCGCTGGGCAGCCTGCGGCTGAGGGCAGGGTCTTGAGCCTCGGAAACGTTCCACCCTGGTATCAATAACGAAGGATAATGTACGGGAAGGGAAAAGGGGTATCTGGAGGAGGTGACTTCACTGGGGTAATTTCCTCCCAGAATATACGCTCGGGGAACCAGGTGTTGTTTCCCCCATGCTGGATGAAGGAAACCTCCCATCCCGCACTTCCTATGAAAACGTACGGTCAGAATGTGATATGGATCTCCGTATGTCTCTGATAATAGGACTTGCCTTCCCATCTGAAGGAGAGCACCAGGTAGCCCTACTGCAACTACTGTATATCCAGTCAGGTGGCCAAAAGGGACTCCTGTGCAGCTGATAGGCCTGTAAGGGCAGCAGCACCAACCAGCTTCAATGGGCAAATTGTTTTAATTCACCTCCCACGCCAAGGCCTACCCATTGTTCAAAAGCTGCTGCTTCTTGCTAGCTAAATTAGGCCAGATCCTTAGCAATACCGTATTTTTTCCAAGGTGTGGGTGCAGGTATTTGTGGGAGGGTTTTTCCAACTAATCACGTGGGAAGTGGATGGATGCCCCCTACTGTCATTATTTGCCCGGTATTTCTAGATGCAGTGGTGTTGAAGCAAATTTGTTTTGCTTCAAACCAAATGAAAAAGCAAATTTTGATTGCCAGCAAATCTGGTACCTTCTTAGCAAAATACCTACGCCTTCTATGGTTTCTTAGTGCTATGCTATGTGGAGCCGGAAACACCTGAGTTTGTAATTCCCCTAAGGCCTTTTCTCCACTGTGAAACTTATGGCAAGCTATTACCCTCTGCCAATCTCTCTTCTCAGCCCTCAAATGGTGAGTGTGATACCACCTTGCAAAGCTGTGGAATTAAACCAGATAACTGTAAAATGCTCAAGTCTGGCACATAAGAGTTTCCATTTTACCCCTTTGACAGTTGACTGGATGGAATCACCAAGTTCAAATTCATTTTTCAGTATTAGCTTTTTGAAATACTTACAAGTTATTCAACTTCTCTAGCTAATTTGATAATTAATGTGAAAGGTTATGACACTATTTTGTAATATTTTTAGCTGCTTACCAGAAATCTAAAACACAAATGGGAGCAATGTACAGTATTAGATAAAAGGTAAAACTGTCTTGTAAAAAACAAACAAACCAACAAACAAACCCTATGCAAGTGAAAGAAATCCATGAATGGTGAGGAGGCAAAACTTTGGTATTGCCCTCTCTGACCCTGCTGACTTTTCATCACTGTGTTTGCACCAGTTCAGCTGGTTGTCTACAAGGTCACTACATCCCTGCTGGCCTTGTGATGAATAATTCTCCTCAAGCAAGGTTGATTTTTTAAAAGGAAAGTTTACAATAAAACTAAACAGGAAGTATTAATATCTTAGAAATTGATGATTAACCTTATTTAAAAAATCTGAAGCCCATGTATTGATGTACCCAGCTGGCATAGGGACTGCCCTAGGTATGTCTCCCAAGTTCCCCACAGTACTGGTTGAGAGTGATCATCCTCCCTGGCGTAAAGCCTGTACAGGAAAACCAGCTCAGTCAGTGCACAGGTTAGCACTGTTTATCACCAGCCACACAGACAGGCAGCCAAGCCTCTGGAGCCAGGCACTCTGGGGTTGAATCTTAGTTGCTCTCTGGTCAAGTGACCTCAAAGGTTACTTAGGCTCCCTGTGCTTCTATTTCCTCATCAGCTAAAGAAGATAATCGTGGTACCATTAGGGTTCTAGTGGGGATTAAATCAAATGAGTTAATGCTTCTAAAGAGCTTAGAAGAGCCTGGTACCTAGTACACACTATTTGAATACTTGTTAAATTTATTTTTTATATCTCTTCTTTAGACCACTCTGCCAACAGTAACAATGATGCTGGCCGCTTCCTGTTTAAAAAACAAATGTCCTGCACCACCCAGGAAGGCTCTGTCTCTAATAGTCTGAGGGATGCTTCAGGGTCTCACCTCCTTTAGAAAGTGATGCAGAGCATTTCTTGGACTTGCAAAGTCCAAGGCTTGCAAAGTCCAAGAAATGCTTAGCAAACCTTTTTAAGATTATCAACTGATACTTTCTCAGGAGCCAGGTAAGGCCCACAACAGTGATGTTGCAGAAATCTACTAAGTTTAATTTTATGATGTCAAAAAGACTGTAAACATATAATAGTAAGACATAAATAATAGTCACATGTAAATTTCACTTAACTGCTTTGTTCTACATTTATTATCACCAAGTATTCCCTTTATTATTTTCTGCCTACCAGAGACCCCATGCTTTTAAATATTTGGATATCAAGGTGAATAAGTTAAGTCATAACTAATGGTTTTCTGTTTGTATTAATCGGACATACATTAACTGAGATTTCCCTTACAACAAAAAAGAAAACTGTATTTTTTAGTGTTTAATTGGATGGATGACATTTTACTTGGTTCGTGCTAACTGAATGAGGGTAGACAATATCATTTAAGAGTTTTGGATTTGCTGCCAACCTTGGTAAAATAAAAATCAATAAGTTTTTTCCGGTGAATTTAGAAAGAAAATAGCACCTAGAATCTTGCTATTATAGTAGCCGAGGTTTCAGACCTCTATATTACAATAACTAATTAAATATAGTAATTTATCTATTTAAATACATGTCTCAGCATCTGAGATTCAGTTAAAGAAAATTGTTAGGTGGATGAATTATGCTTAGACAGTTATATAATTGGAATGGAGATTGTATAAAAGTTAGACATTGGCATGATTCATAAAATGGAATATATATTCCATGATTTTGTTGTGGTACAAACTCTTCTCTTAAATAAAGTCCAGAATAAGAAAATTAATAGATTGTGTTTGCTTTGCCATTCTTTTTCTCAGCTTAATGCTAGGTTTATTCAGCAAATTGCTAGGTTTGCCTTAATGGGAATCTGAGCTGCCAGGCTGTAGCCCCTGATGGGCCCTTTGGCGACCTGGAAAAAGAAACCTGCCCAGTGGCAGAGGGAATGAGAATCTGTTCGGATAACTATGCAGTTAGAGTGTAGGAGAACAAACAATGCAAAGCGAAGATAGGAGATTGAAAGAGTGGTCATGTCACATACAAAGCCACAGTGCCTAGTACTTTGCAGGGGAAAAGATGCTGTTGAAGCCCCTCCCCCCCCAGGGTAAACAGAGGAGGCTTCCTATCTACCTACTGAGGCTTCGCTGCCCAGGCCCCATGAAGCCTGTCTGAAGACTGAGGGAAATGAAAGTTTCAGCACATGTGCAACCCAGATGCACAGGCCCCTCAGGCATTTTGCATACCAGCTGGACCACACAGGCCTAGAGAGAAGGTCCATAAACCCGGCTACTGAACAGAAGAAACAATACCCACACTCCTAGAGCTGCCTTGAATTCTAAACAGAGTTAGTCCCAGATAAGTCTGAGAGATAACTTTCTTATTAATACACATAGCTCTGATAAAAAGAAGAAAAAAACAACTTATTGCTTGACACAGATCGAAAGAATCCTGCAGGGTATTTGCAGCAACTGGCAATTATTACTGAGTTATAGTCGATGTAGGTAAGTTTTCCTAAAACATATTATTTAAATACAATTTTTTTCTGTTTCTCCTGTATGATGAAAACTGCTTAACCTAAAATCCTACTTTACCAAAATAATATGCATAACCACATGACTGAAGGTACAAAACAGCTGAGATAAATTTTACCATCCACATTTCACAGACCCGTCAAACCCAGACCCCATATGTCATTAAATTGTTAATAACAGAATAATTTTACCAATATGAAATTCAGTGATTAATAGACATTTAACGTTAAACATTTTTTATTGAGTTCCCGACCCCTGCTTATAAAATAACAGTATCTCCTGGGAGCCTTTTTGAAGTGGGGCAATCCTTAAGAACCATGCTATATAGTGGAGAAGGAATATTAATAATATGTAATGTAAGTCTCATTAAAATAAGGTGGAGGGTGACTTCAGCCCTTCTCCGCTGCCACAGAGAAAAGGGGCTAAAACAATGGAAGTATTATACATGTAGCAGGAGTAAATCTGTGTTAACGCCTAGGCTGGCAGAAGGCGGTTTCCAGTTTAAACCAATGAAATAAAAACAGTTCTGCCACCGCTCCTCCCTGCAATCAACTGAAAATAACAAGGAGCCCAAGAAAAATCTTCAGTGGTGGCCAGAGTATGCCTAAAACCCTCAACAGTTTTGTAGGAAGAAAGCCTGGGAGTATTGTCCTCCAGTCAGGGAGAAGGCTGGAAGAGCATCTCCGGGATGGGTGTCAGAGCACAGGTCTCTGAGGGGATGGACTCCCCAGGGGCAAGACAGTCTCCACCTCCTTTGGAAGGAAAGGCGACACCTACGCCGCCTGGACAGCCTCTCTCACCTTTTGCCAATGTGGTAAAATTTCTCCAGGAAGTAGTCTATCAATGTGTTTAATACCATGTGAAGGCAAAACCTTGCATGACATACTGCCCTGAGCTGCCAGTGTTTTATAAGCCCAAAGGTTGTGACACTAAGCCAGGGATAGACATACTGGCTATTACATCATATAGAGATTCACAGAAAACCAGTACAGCTGCCCTTAACCTGGATTACAGTTATGCCAGAGAGCAAAGTGGTAAGAAAGCATTCATCGGCGATACCTTGTAACGCAGCTGTTCTGGGGGTACACTCCCTGGACCTTACCGCTACTAGACTGGGAACAACTCCATTCAAAACAGAAATACTCAAAACACAGAGTCATAAAGACGGGAACAAACTGATGGTCACGGGGCTGGAGGCACTGTGTGAAAAAGGTGAAGGGATTAAGAAGGGACTGGCAGTTACAAAATAGTCACAGGGCTATAAAGTACAGCACAGGGCACATAATCAATAATATTCTGATAACAATATATGGTATCAGGTGGCTACTAGACTTATTGGGAGAATCACTCTGTAAGTTGTATAAATGTCTAATCACTTCGCTGCACACGTGAAATTAATACAATATGGAATGTCAACTGTAATTAAAAAAGTAAAAAATAAAATAAAAAACTGAAATAGCCAAGAAGGAACCCACATAAAACACAAGAAAAAAAGGAGGAAAAAGAACATGACATAACACAGGTATAACAACCATGTATCATAATTATTATACCAGGAATCAACACAGATCTTTTAATTCAAAAGAATTTTTGTGCATGCACAAACACATACTTCTCTGGGATGTGTGTGTGTGTGTGTGTATATAAAGAGAGAGAGAGAGAGAAGCAAGGCCTCAGTGAAGCAGACCCAAAATTAACTGACAGAGCTCATAAGAAGTATAAAAAAGAAAAATGCCATCACACAAATCATGTCCATGTGGAGAACAGAAATAAAAGAATAATAGATACTGCTTAAAATATAATCAGAGATGTGAGATAACAGGCTTAAGAAAACTGAGCAGAGTGAGCCCTGACTGGTGTGGCTCAGTGGGTTGGGCATCATCCTGCAAACCAAAAGGTCACAGGTTCAATTCCTGGTCAGGGCACATGCCTAGGTTGCTGGCTAGGTCCCCGCTGGAGGCAAGAGAGAGACAACCGATAGATGTTTCTCTCCCTCTCTTTCTCCCTCCTTCCCCTCTCTCTAAAAATAAATAAAATCTTTCAAAAAAAGAAAAGGAAAACGGAGCATAGTGAAATAATAGAGAAAAATAGATATGGAAGACGGGCAACAAAATTCATAAAATGCCGATTTGTTATTGCTGAAGCAGAACAAAGAATAAACAACAGAAAAAATTAAAATATATAATTGAAAAAAACTAAAAAGAAAAGAGTATCTCTGTCTATTCATTATATATATTTTTGGCTTCTTCCTATCACATCTTGCATTTGACTAATCAAGTTTTATTTCATTACCTTCCCCCCTTTATTGTTTTCTACATTCTATTTCTATCATTTTATTGATTATCCTCAAATTTTTAACATGCACAGTAAAAATTTTATAATTCTAAAATTATCAGTTTCTCTTTCTGAACCAAAGATCTAAAATGATTTCACTTCTCTAAAAACAACCTCCATTCCATTTGCCATGCAATGCTTTTTGTTTTGCTTTAATCATTTTAAACCCCATCAAATTGCTTTTTAAAAACTCATTGTTGTTGTTGCTTTTAATATGTATATATGCCTTTTTCCAAGTGCTTATGGGGCTAAGCTGATCATATCTTAGGCAGTAAGGTTATCTTTGGTGTCATAAGGCGGTGGCACCTCAGTCAGACTTTATCTGTGAGTGGCCATGTGACACCAAGACCCCCCCATACACTCATCTGAACCTGCCAACCCACAGTGACACCGGATCTGAGCAAGAAATGAACCTTAATTCAAGCAACTGGTATATCAGGAATAATTTCTATAATAGCATAACATAGACTATTACAACTAATAAATTAGACTAGCAAAACAATACAACAGAGTAGAAATTTAGAATTGGACTCAAATGAATATGGAACTTTAATATGTATAAAAGTGCCGCAGCCTGCTGCGGCAGGGGGTCATAAGTCAGGGTGAGGGATTGAATAATAATAATAATGGAGAGGACCAGTTACTCTGCTGGTAAAAGGCAAGTTTATTGAAGGAGACTAGAGCTTTAAATACAGCGCCTCAAGAGTTACAGGGCGTATAACAGTCATGTCCTTGAGATAAAGTTTACAAGTTCCCTCAGGACAAGGTTTTCATAACACATACTTCCTTACACCTGCCAAGAAGGCCATGTTTTCTTTTTGCGCATGGGAACAACCAGATAATCAGCAGTTGGGAGGCAGTCAGGACCCAGAACAGCCTTGAGGCCAGAAACCAGGTTCCTCTCACCACTCCCGAGGTAAGAAACCCTCTCCTTGATCCCTTATAGCCATTGGGCCCCTACATAAAAGTGTCATTTTTAAGTCATGAGAAATAGACATGATTCATCATTAAGTAGAGAAGGAATGATAGAAATATCTGGAAGAAACTAGATTTACTTAAATTTTACTCTAAGAATTTCCAGACAGTTCAGAGTTTTAAAAATAAAAATATAAAAATCAAAACTGTAAAAACACTAGAAGTCAAGGTGAATCTTTTGATTGTCTCAGAATGAGGAAGTTCTTTCTAATGAAGACATTTAAAAAAATGATTGAGAAATGTTGCTAAACGAAATCTAAACTTTCTTCATTGGAAGTGTTCCATAAGGAAAACCAAAAACCACCGACAATCTGAAAATATTTCAAATGTATAAAAGAAGCAAAGGATTAATCAATACCCTTAATATATAAAAAAGTACTTATCAATGAGCAACATAGGGAAAGGGAATTCTCAGAGAAAATTATTTACAATAAATAGAAAGTTCTTAAACTTTAAGTCACAATTTTTATCTCTTTTTTTATCCTCCCCCAAAGACATGCTTACTGATCTTAAGAGTGGAGGGAGCGAGAGAGGGAGAGAGAAAGGGAGAGAAGCATAGGCATGTGCCCTGACCAGGAATTCAACCTCTGACCTTTTGGTTTATAGAACAACCCTCCAACCAACTGAGCCACACTGGCCAGGGCTTAACTCACAGATTTTAAAATGGCAACGAGAAACAACCTTCCACTTATTGGTTTGGCAAAGAATAAGCTGTATTGGCAAGATACTATCAGTGGCAATAGAAACTAACACAAACCTCTCAAGGGGCAATCCCAGCATTTATTAATAGTGGAGATGCTTATAGTTTCTGGTACAGCAATTACTATTTAAAAAAATTAGTCTACAGTTCTACTGGTGCATGTGTGCAAAGACATAAACTCAAGGATATAAGTTGGCAGTAATGTTATAAACATAGGAAAACTGGAAACAACCTAACTGTCAATACTAGGGGACTGGGTAAAGAAATCACATCAATGCAGTTGAAAATTTTGCTTGAGGTCTAAGAATCAGCAGAGAGAGAAAAAAGAAAGAAGGACCTTAAATCTCTGTTAAGTATAATTTGAAGAAAATGAAGAAACCCAGGGATGGTTACAAAGCGGGGTGAAGTGAAGAATTTGAGGGAAGACCCAAGGCGCCCAGAAAATGCAGAGAAGCTGAGACTTGAGAAAAAAAAATTAAGAAAAATGACAAGAATGACACAGTTCTAAGCACAGGCTCTCTAAGACTCAATTAGGTATTCTCCTTATCCCCCTTCTCTGCCTTGTAGTTAGGGCAGGTGGGAGAGATTAAAGGAATAGACTCTGTTTCCTGCTAGGACTATTTTAGGAGTTGGCAGAAAGAAGAGTTCAAGTTGCACAGACACAAAAAACACATTTCCTCCTAAAGCAGAAATTAGGACAGAAGCTGACTTGGGAAGATATAAGCGCTGAGGAAGCGTTCAATGACGTAGGAGAAAACTGATTTTCTCTGAATTCGAGGTCAGATATCAAGCCAGTATTGGGAGAAGAGGGAGCCTAAATACCTAGAGTGCTGAGGATGCCTGGGGAGCTGTGGGATATATGGAGAGAGAACTAGAGGAGTGCCAAAGGGATGTATTCTAGGACAGGTCTGACTCAGGTATTCCACAAATGTCGAAGAATTCATACAGAGAAATATGTAAAGCTCTGAGCTCAACTACTTTGCATATAAGCACAGTTAAGAGGTTTAAATATTATTCTGGGAGTTGATTGCCAGTGCTTTATGATTCAGAAGAGGCTAACAGATTTTTTTTTAATCACAATAAATCATGTATCCAGGCCTAGGATTTTAACCCTTCTTTGTTATCTCTGTTTTCAGCAAAAACATCAATGAACAAAAACTGAATATAGAAAACTGGTCCTACAAGTTTTGCAGTAAATGACAAGTCAGAATATCAAGTCCAAATAATAATAATTTTATAATTAATTTCTAACCTGAAGAACCTCAAGGGCTTCAAGATAGATGAGAATATTAGAATGGTCAAGCCAAACTCAGGTCTTTTAGAAGAGTATGAGTGATCTTTTTGTATTAAAAAAAACAAAGACCTGTATCTATCCTCAGAGAGTATTTGTTTCGCCTTTTCCCAAATATGCAAAATATCATAAGTAGGTATTTGGATTTTTTTTATAAGAGTGACAATGGGTTATAACTTTTGAAGACATAATATGGAGGTATTTGCTGCCTACTGAACAATAATACATATTTGTGAATCAAGCAATTGGTTAATTCACAATGCAGACGATGGCCATGGAAGAGATTCTCATGTCAAAGTTAAGCAACCTTTAATGACCTCATTTGTACCATACATACAATAATCACCTGGGCCTCCTGACCCAGAGCTTTGGGGAAGCGAAAGGAGTCACGTGATTAGTGATTAATTTACAGTTTGAGAGAGACATACAGAGAAATGCACGTAGGCATACAAACTTAAATCTGTATAGCTGGAAGTATATATTAATATTCTGTACGCCTACCAAAAGATTTTGACAGAGCCTGTAATTTAAAAGTCACAGATGCAGTACAATGCCAAATCAGTCAAACAAGACAAATGAGACCAAAGCCAGGTAATAAATATGAAATGATATGAATATAGCTGTTCTCAATTTATACACAGGATTACAGAGTAGAGCTGACCTTATAAAATATATTTGCTTTAGCAGATCTACATCTGATTTATTTTCTTAACTCCACCAAATTAGTGAGGATAATAAAAGTGTTCACACACTAGGCTATGTTAAAAGACATTACTTAAGACTTGCTGTGAGGCAAAAAGATGGCAGTGTCTTTCTGGGCATTGTTCAACCAGCCCATGCACAGGTTAGTTCATTTCATAGGGAACGTTCCTCTTTAAAAACTTTTTTTTAATTTTTCAATTACAGTTGACATTCAATAATATATTAGATTCAGGTGTACAGCATAGTGGTTAGACATTAATAGGTGACGTTCCCTTGCCTAACTTTCGTGCAGGCTTTTTTGTATGATTTGTACCTGAATTAAGATCTTAGACTCTGTGGTGCCACATGCTAACTTGAAGGTAGATACAGTGGAGCTCCAAGTAATTTCTGTCAAATGGAAAAGACAGCCTCAAAGAGTGTGCTTGTCATTGACCGTCAGATCACTCTTCTTCTAACATTCCTCTTAAATGCCATTAGTACCTGGTTCCTCAAAATACTCTTTGAGCAGCTTTATAATCATGTCGGTTCACTTATTAATGAG
Organism: Carollia perspicillata; assembly: GCA_004027735.1. Lineage (NCBI taxonomy): Eukaryota > Metazoa > Chordata > Mammalia > Chiroptera > Phyllostomidae > Carollia > Carollia perspicillata. The sequence continues at coordinate 58,243 of PVKM010002990.1, forward strand.
TCAATAAGTCTTTAGTATGTGTTCATTAGATATTGAATGAGAATCATGTTTTTAGCTTCTTGAATATCATTTAGCTAGGTAGTTGTGATGGTTAAATGAGACAATATACCTAGTATGTAGTAAATGCTCAATAAATATTAGACTTTATTAAGTTTCATGCTCTATAAGAAAAAAGTAGCACTATTTATAGAGGTAATAAACACATATATGTATGTATAAATGTGTATATATGTGTACATATATTAAAACATGTATGATATTGGTACATATATCTTACGCATTACTATAAAGAACCTTATGTAACACCTAAGGAATCTCTGCATTTCCATATTCCTATGCCTGAATTTAATGTTGTCTAGAAAATATTAATGTTAATCACCAATAACAACATGTTGAAGCCTGTTTTGGAGTCAGTGAAAAGTGCTGAAAGTGTTTACACAGACCCATGGGAAGCCATAGCACAGCGATACCCTATGACAACTCTGAGAACTGTGCTACCTCCATGAGAGAAGCTTGCCAAGCATGCCCGGAGAACTCTAAAACATTAACCGTGTTGGGGGGATGGAAGATAGCGACGGAGTAGGAGGGAGTGGATTTCACTTCCCCCTACACACAGGAGGAAAAACTGGCTAATCCACGGAGGAACAGAGCAGACAGACAACAGTACCGAAGCATATTTGAAAATAAGAGTAAAAAAAAAACTGTAGCGGACACTGAAAAACCAGAAACCAGACAGTAAGAAGGATATTTCAGGACAGTAAGGTCCAGGGGACTAGGGCAGAGACCAGGGTGCATTTGTAGCCCCAGGCCCGGCGCCCAGAGTGGGTGATGAGTCTACCACAGACTGCTGGAAAGCAGAGGGCCTGCCACAGTCCTTGGGAGAGAGCCAGGTCACCTGCTCCCTCCCTCCCTGACAGACCAGGGTTAGAGCAACACCAGCAGAGTTCTGGTCGAGGAGAGGGGAATAAGGACGAAGAAGCAAAATGCACAGGCCGTGATTACCCGTGGAGTCTGTGGTCGCCAGCTCAGGAGAGATGAGAGTCAGGCTGTGACGCGCACTGACCCTGATAGTCACTGGGCTGGCTGGAGAATTGGGCTACAAGGGGCATCAGGCTTGAGTAGGAGGAATTTATCAAAGAGAGGGTCTGGGGAATCTGCTGTGATAGGCCTGAAGCTGACTCCCAACCCAGCTGGGCAGAGACCCCAGGGTTAAAGGGAAGGCATGGCACTCCCTCCCAGTAGCACTGGGATGGGTTTGGGCCCAAACTTGCTGGATGGAGGCAGCCTAGCTGAGTGGGTGCCCCTACACCCCAGCGTCTAGTCATAACCACTGGGGAAAAGCCCTCTGAAGAAAACCAGACTCCCACATCGAAGATATTGGAGAAAGGAGTCAGACTAGCTGTTGAGACTCAAACAGGGGGCAACCCAACAGCTGAGACAGTGAGACAAATTTCACTCGACTATTGCAGGGAAACTGCAAGTTGCTGCATACTGGGATTATTACTATTTTCTCCTTTTTTCATTATTCCTACATCTTTTATCTCAATAGTATTTTTGTATTCCCCTTCTTTCTGTATAGTCTTCTTTGCTTGGCAGGGTATATTGTACCATTTGACAGGTTTCCCTTGTTCTCTCTTCCACATTGTATTGCTAATTTACTGTCCTTCACGTGAATTGTGTCCCGTCAGCACACTACTCAAAGTCCTATACCCCCTGTTCAGGTTATTCAGATCACATACATTCTGGCATATGAGTGTTTCTCTAATATTATTGTAAATAACTGTTGTTCCACACAATTGTAAATACTTCACAGCACCTTCCCCGGATGTTAGTCCACATCACAGTCTCCTGAACTCTATTATTAGGGAGGGTAACACCATTCTCTCACACGCTACACCTATGTACTACCCTTTACTCTCACCTTACCCCACAATCTGACCTCCCACAACTTTACTGCTTTCTAGATCCAACTCACAACCCTTCCCTTCCCAACAAGACTCTTATCTTCTTCACATCCTTTCTTAAAAGTGCCCAGTTGGGTTGAGGAACACGGTTAACGCTACACATAGCCAAAAGATCTCCTATCTCTTATACCGGTTGCTACTGTAATTATCATAGAATACTCTCCTGCTGTCTTAAGCTATTTTGCCTCCCCCTCCAACTGATCACAAAAAAGAGTAGGTGGAATCGGTGAACACCGGGATACCCGAAGGAGACTGCACCACTGAATCTCACAGGCATTCTACCACAGCAGTTCACACCATAAACCCTGGGAACCAGAACAAATGCATTTAAGAAGAGGAAGCTATCAAGAAGAGTCTCACAAACAATGAGAAGACAAAGAAACAATCCCCAAATGAAAGGAAA
>PVKM010002991.1:0-60819 GCA_004027735.1 Carollia perspicillata
TGCTTTTAGGCTTTATTTCCCCTGTGCTGGGGTCCTGGGTTGTGCTGGTCTATCTCGCTCCGCGTTTTGGCCTGGTTTATTTGCTCGGGAATGTGTGTCTGTGGTCAGCCAGCTGCCTTGCATGCCTCACTGGGTCTTCCCATTGCCACCCCACACCTGGTGTCTGCCAGCTGCTGCCTGCGAGCCCAGGACCGCCAACCACCACTTTTTCCTGCCGCAATCCCTCTCCGCCGGCCAAGGACTTTGCCCCTCTTACAGGTCTGGATGAATGGTTGTCGGACTTTCATATAGTTCAATTTTCTGTCAGATCTGGTTGTATTTTTGTTTCTAAATTTTTGTTTTCCTTAATTTTGGTTGTGTGAGGAGGCACAATGTGTCTATCTATGCCTCTATATTGGCCACAAGTCCTAGAGAATTTTCTATATTTTTAATTATTTTTCTCACTTTATCATTGTTTGTAAGAGGTGAATCAAGGTCCTTTATTGATAAAGGGAACAGGGTTAACTTCATTCTTTCATGGGTGCTTTTATGGTTAAGTGAACAAAATAAAACCATTGACTCATACTTTTTTCTCACGGCATTTTCTATGTTGTTGGATGATACGGATATTTTTCTTTTGAAACTTAAGAAAAAGATATTTTATCAATATGTAAAAACTATCTAGCCCTGGCTGGTGTGGCTCAGTGGATTGAGCATGGGCTGTGAACCAAAGGGTCACTGGTTCAATTCCCAGTCAGGGCACATGCCTGGGTTGCAGGCCACGTCCCCATTGGGGGCCATGTGAGAGTCAACCACACATTGATGTTCCTCTCCCTCTCTTTCTCCCTCCCCTCTCCTCTCTCTAAAAACCAATAAATAAAATCTTTAAAAAAAAACTATCTAGTAATTTAAAAATGTTAGTACTTTTACCAGGATATTTCACAAAGTTCACAATATTACTCCAATTTCTCTTATAATTATTTGTACTTCTTTTCAATTTTGAGCCTTTATTATTTTTCATCTTTTTTATTTAAACATGTCTGTAATATTTAATATATTTTAAATGATGTTTGGAATATTCGTTTTGTCTCACTGTTTAAGCTTTCTTCTTTAGGGACTTGAATTAAATAAATTGAGTGTTCATAGCTGATATACTTTTCTAATTATCTCTCTCAACCATTTTAGGATTTCTTCTTCATTCTATTTCCTTTTATTTCATTTTTTATTCCTACCAATAATGGCTTTTTTCCTAATTTATCACCATGTATAATTTATTTTCTACCTCAATTTTATCTTTTGTCATAGTCGGGGCTTTTAGTCTTTTTCCAACTCATATTTATATTTTATTTCATCTTCTACTGTGGTTACACTATCTGTTTCACATTTTTTCTTTATATTTTATAGGGTATTTCCTTCATAAGAGTGACTACTTAATTGATTCATTTTTAATTCTTAGCTGATATTTGTACACATTTTCCTCTGTTCCATGACACCAGTTTTCTCCTGAGAGTGATACGTTTTGTTATTTTTGATATTTTTTCTTATAATATCTTACCCTCGGTTTAAGAGAGCAGCTTCCTGAAAATTTATGTCTTATTCTGATCAAAAATGCAGTTTTGAACTTCAAGAGATCCTCTCACTTTGAGGAATGATAGTTTTGGTGGACACTTGGAGAATTTCCTGCTCTGGACTCTCTTGATACATCCCATGTATTTTCTCTTTCCTTCCTCTATTGTGGCTTCTACTTGATCTTGGCTACTTATGCAAGCCCTTATTTATGTTTTTGAATATGAAGAATGTAACCGTTAATTAATATTCTTGAAAATGGAGTTCTAGTGTTTAATTTTTATTGTTACTTCATTATAATTATGAGGAGAATGAGAGGAAACATTCTGACATATACAGTTTTTATACCAAGATTTCTTCCTCTTCATTTTAGTTGATGTATTAAATTGTAATGCATGTAAACTCAGGAACTATAGTTTATTAGGATCTCTCCTGATTATCACTTATTTTTATTCTCTCTGCGTAGGAATTCTTACATATGGTAGAATTTTCCTTTACCTGCCATCTGGGACTCAGATTGAACTCTACAGTACAATATGGGTGTAGAAAATGCTATGATCTTTTCCCATCACAGTCCAATGGTGTAGTAAAAGCATGGTGTCAGTTCTCTACTAAAAAACCAGGAGAATGCTCTGTGTTTTCCTTCTCTTCATATGGTTCAGTCTCAGGTTCATTTCTCCCTCTGCTGTTTGGGTGCTAGAGAAATCATGCACAGTCCTATGGAATGATGTCACCCTTTTCTCATGGGATCTGTAGTTTTCTACAGGTCACCTAGTTTCAGGCTCTACTACTGTTGCCTGCCCCAGGACTCTCCAGCATTAATTTCCAAGATTTCATTAAACTCATGTTAGAGAAACCCCTGGGCTATGTCTGGATTCAGAACTCTTGACAGTGTCTGAGACTTCACCAGCACCTTCCTTCACTATGTTGTCTGTGCTGTTCCTGGGAGTGAAGAAGAACCCAGATGCATCTTGACCACGATTTTCCAACCTTCTCCTAATGTACCTATGAACAGATTTTGTACAATTGGAGATGAGATTGCAGAACTAGAGAAAAATTAATTGGTACAAAGTTTTAAAACACCTCTTTGTAAACTGCTATGGGTGAAACTTTAAAACACCTCCCACATTGCCACTTGCTATATTTCAATGTTCTTCATTGAATTGAAGGTGATTGTGCTTCATATCATCAGTTGCTTTGTATTAAAAATTATTAGAAGTCATTGAAGAAGTCATCTGCTGATTGGTTAATGGTTTCCAAAGTCCTGAAGTGTCCAAATCAGAGCATCTGGGGGAATTCAAGTTTCTACATGCAAGCTATCTTGCTGCAGGGATGAAATATAGGCAATAGTCTGATGTCCAGGGGAAACCCCCAAAGTTCCTAGTTGTGGGCGAAGGCAGGTCAGTGAAAAAGGGAGAATAATTCACTAAATCAAAGAAGTAAATAAGAAGCACTTTAGGAGCAGGAATGTGGAGATCTTGAAATAAAAGCATCAAGGAGCTAAGAGTCAAGGGTGGAAGGTTTAACAGGTAATTCTGAGGGTGTCCTAAAATAGTACATTTCAACCCAAAGTGTTTCTCCCAGTTCTGTCCTTTATTTGATGTGTCTTGGTTTATTGTAAGTGTTGTTGTCATTATTATTATTATTTTTGTAATGCCAGTCTCAACCACTCCTCCCTCAGTCCTCTTAACTGATATATGGTCATTTTATCTCCAAATTATTTCTGCTGTCTCTCCCCTTCTTGCTATAAATTTTGTTTCAAGTCTTCGTTATATCTCCTGGACAAAATGCTACTGCCCTCTAACTGGTTTCTTTGGAAGCCTCTAGTCTCTCATTCTAATCCATCCTTCTCATTGATGTCAGAGTAATCTTTTCATATAAAAATGAACTCTGATTGTAAATGTGGCATTGCTGAAATATTGTTTATCTCCCTCATTCTTGCACTTTCTATTTTGTGAGTAGAAGGTTAGGGCAGGTGCCAGAAGGATGATGCTACTTGGGCTATGTTTCCTGACTAACTCAAAGAGAGGAATTACAGATTTTTCTATCAGGCATACTTGGATTGAATGCTGTTCATTTCTGGGTTTATGTCTATTATCCTGAAAATAATGAATACCCCTTAAATGTTAGTGTGCTATTGTGCCATGAGGATAGATGAATTCTCTACAACATAAAACTGTTTTTGTACAACCATCAAAGTAGTCTGGAGATTTCAGCATTCATTCAAATAAAATTGAAAGAAAATGAATAACATTGAGACGGCTGAGCACAAAAGAATAATATCATATTTCCCAAAATATAGACATCAACCATTTTAGACTATTGTATTTGAAAGAGCCATAAGGGTAACTTGGTTGAATATGCCAGCAATTTCTTTCAATCATTTTTATACTTGCAAAATACTCTAAGAATTGTACCCAGGTAGAAGCAGATACAAAACTAGAGAGACAGACATTCATTCCGTGACCAATAATAAAAAGTTCTTTCTCCCTCTCTCTTAATTTCTCTCATTCTCTCAATCTCCCTCACCATGGTCTCTCATTCCCTTTTTTAGGTAGAAGTGATTCATTTCAGGAAATGTCAAATCTCAAAATCTCAGACATGGATCAGCACTAGAACTTAGATGTTCAATGTAACAAAACATGGGGACACTTCTGTACTGTTCCCCCTAAAGATAGGCCAAATGAGGGTTACTTTTCTTTCCAGCTCCTTCCCTGACCACTGATTAGATGTTGCTGTCTGAAATGCCCAGTAGGAAACAGTGAGGCACCTTCAAGGAATTGAGATCATTTAGCATTACTCGTGAAATTAATTTAAAGTGGGCCCTCATTATTTGAGGCAGTTTTTTCTTTTGAGGTTCATCAGATACCCACATATTTATCTTAAGTAATTTTCTTGAAATAAATGAGATCATAACACCATTCTCTAACTGCTCCTGAATAGCATAATTAAATTATTTCTTACTTTGTTCTGTTTTCTACCTGTATAGAAATGGAGATAGACCAAGTAACTAGCTTCTGAAACAAATGTTTTCATGGTTGATAGAGCAAGTGCTGGTTAAACTGAAAAACAGATGTTATTATGTTTTCATTACAGTTAAAACTAAACAAAAATTTGACATTTAAGTTGCTAGGTAGGATCAGGAAAGCAGATGAGCAAGTGTGGTCATGCTGTTTGATAGTCATAAGGGTTTGCTGAGCGCTTTCTTTGCACCCCGTATTGAGTATACTCTCTGTATTATCTCATTTAAGACTCACACCAAATCTAGGGAGGCTTCCAATTGCTCTCCCATTTTTATCATTTCCAACTGCTCTCCCATTTTATGGACAAATAAATGGAGGCATAACAAAGTTAATTGTCTTGTCTACAATCATTGAGGTAGTAAACGATAGACCTGGGATTTATTGCCTGTGATCAAAATCACCCCAATAATCTGAACTGAATCTTATAGGTGCTATACCACCCACCTCATCATGAATATAGAGCATTATGGCAAATTGCTTAGCCTCTCTGCACAATCAGGGAAGTCAAACATGTATGATAGAGGTGTGTGAAGAGTCAGTGATGTAATACATAAAGCATGCAGGACATTAGCCAGGTGCTGGCTAGGTACTGAGCAAACAGTTGTTCTTTTCCAATAGCTATCCTCTTTCCATTAAATATTTACAAGCAAGGATAATTTCTTGTTTATTCTGTGTCACCAATAGGTAACACAGGACATCTCACACAGTAAAAAAGGCAGAACTGGAAGGCAGGAAGGCTTGAGTTACATCATTTTTGGAAGTTAGCATTTCTGAAAAATGTTACTGAAGACGTATTAGCACATCTGAGTTCATTTCATGGAGGTTAAAATTTTGACATATAATTTGAGAAAACTATTCCAAATAGGCAGCCAAAATTATTCCTATGAAAAATCATATAAAAAAAGAAAATATTTTCAGGAGACATGAAATGCAAACAGATAGGAGATGAAGACTTTATGATACCCTTCAACCTTTTGCCTGCATGTGCCCCTTCCCCAGCCCCTACATCAAGCCTGCAATGACAGTTTATTACCTAAAAGGCAAGTACCTGAAGTGGTTGTACTTACACCAAGCTGTACATGATGGGATTTTATTCTTTCCTGGTATCTGTTGCAATTTTTGTATTTGGATTATTGTGTATTACAAGATGGTGCTGAGTGTGTAAAGGTGATTATTGCCAAAGTAGGAGCAAAAGGATCACAAAGCAAGATTATGGGCAAAGATCATTAGCTCATGGAACTTACATAAATTATAGCTCCTCTTTGAGCTTTGGTTTTCTGGTCTGTGTAGTGAGATAATTTCAGTTCCATCAAGACTATGCTAAGTTAAATGTTCATAAAAGCAGATTCATAATTGAAAACCATCATGCAAATCATGGTTTGTTGCTATCATCATTGTCATTATTGTGCTGTCTTTTAGTTGAGTTGATCCTAAATGACCTTGAAGACACTAATATAATCCTATCCTTTAAAGAAGGACCTGTTTTGTGCTGCCTAAACAGTATAGGTCTCAGGTGCCATCTCTTGAAAAGACCTTATCTTAGTCTCCAAGGAACACTAAGCATGACCAGCCTCAGCTTCAGAGAAAACCTTTTATCTTTCCATAAAAGTGTTCTCAGAAAGCTGCAGGAGACCATAAACAGCCCATGATGGATGTGTAATTACAAAGGGACACTGTTCCTAAGCCAGAATTAAAGCCAGATCCCAAAACATGTGTTATGGTTTCTGGCTGTGTCTGGGTCACAGATAGGGCCAACAGCTGGGAGGCCTTTATAGGACTGACTGCATATCCATTCCATCCTGCCTTTGGCAACTGAGGGCCTGAAGTAAAATAAAAAATGGCTTCCTGGGCAGTGCTGAATGTTGTACATTTAAAATGGGACAATTCTAGAAAGTCAAAGCACTACCTGCTTAAACATGAGCTCTTTGATTCATTCATTTTTCCACACCTTGTTCTAACCTTTCTTCTAAGGACGGAAGAGCCATATTCAACTCAGTTTGAAATATGAGGTCTGCTGCTTACTAACCAGCCATATAGACTTGGGCAAGACACGTAACCTCTCTAAACCTCACTTAGCTCATCAGTAAAGCAGAGAGTAATAACAGAACCTACACCTTAGGGTTTTAGTGAGAATTAAACAATATTATTTAGTAAAGTTGTTAACACATATCAAATACTCATTAAATGTTAGCTCTTGTAAAATTTGTATTTATGAAAAGGAGTTTTACCCCCCAAATTCCTCTTATTAGCTTGACAACAAAATATTACTTTACATGGATTGATGCCACTTAATAATCAAAAGTTGTGGACTGATATCATTTATGAATTATAATCACATTTCTTCATTTTCTTTTGAGTTTCCAAACTTCATATTCATTATTTCTGTTCTGCCTACTTTTTGAAACTATCAGATAACATATTTTCAATTTTGAGGGGTCTCGGGGATCAACTTTTACATTAGCCAGTTTTAGAATGGGAGATTAATGCCAAGGTAGATTAACTGACTTACCGATTTGTTTCTAGCATCCTGTAAGTCATATAAAAAAGAGATAATAAAATACAGAGTTTGCAGGAAATGAGGTGTCCCAGATTCTATTCCAGGTTATTTGGTTCTGTCCAATGTTTTTGTCATTGGACATATCACTCTCAACTTTCTGGAACTTAATTAACTCAACTATAAAATAGTAAGTCTGGGTTTAACAGTCTAGCTAAACATGTATTTGTGGTTGTGTGTTGATTTATCAAAATTGAAGTAATAAGTACATATGGATTTTTCTTTCTCTACTCATTATCAGCATAATGAAAATTTTTGTACTATATTTCTGATCCATATGTACAATGATATGTGTAGCATAGGAATTTTTAATGTAATAGAGCTCATTAAAAATAATAACAGTGTGAGGTGTGTTAGTAGCAATGTGTAAGGTCTGTGAAAAGTACATGCCCGGCAAGCCAAACCAGTTACTGCTTGGCAAACTTTAGAAACTTTCTCTCTGAGCCCTTGTGGGGCACATTTGGTTGTATGCTGGTTAGTGGACAACAGAGCCAATCTCCATCTTTAAGGAAAGATCTAAGTTTTCACAATGGCCTGAAGTAAAATAAGCATGTCAGTCAATGTGAGCAACTACATTTAGGCAAAGGCCAGCTGTGCCTGGCAGGTAATACAATTTGATCTTCTCGCATGGATCATGCACACAGGCTGGCAGGAAGGCCATCTGCTCCTGCAGGGATAGTGCCTCCCAAGGTGACACCTTTCCAAGATGACATTATTTTGGATATATGAATGGATTGTGCTGAATGTGTATGATTATCACCTTATAATCACCTCTCTTTGTGTCAAAGACAAATAAATTATATGCGTGGTTTTTACCACTGTGTTCTTAGAATAATTATAATCTTCCCTAAGATATTCAGTTTTGGCCCCAAGCAGTGATGGTGATAATGTAAGGGACTGGGACCATTATCGGAACATTCAGTCAGAAGCCTCTGCTTCTACTTGTTTCTCCCACCATTTCCATTAGCTCAGCCCCAGTGAGAAGAACTCATTACATTTTTACTTTAAAGAAGTATGGGAAAAATTATTTAAAATACTATAGTTAAGAACTTAGAGGAGTATTTAAGACATGTCTATAACTCTCATAAGTTAATAGAAAATAATTTGTTATTTTTGTTACTGAAACCATATAGGGGCTTTGGTGATGAAAATGATTATATGAGGTCTGCCCAGAAAATATCCAGCCACATGGTATGAAAAAGAGAAACATTTATTGAAGAAGATACAAGATATAAAATAACATTGTACATAGGACAGTGATGCCTCAGTCCCCTTCATAGTAGGCTCCTTGGAATCACCATCAGCCCCCCTGTTGTATTTTCCTGAATCTCATAACCATCTGAAATCTCTTTCCTTTCTAGGGTAATTTTAGTTTTGGAAAAAGACAGAAGTTCCAGGGTGCCGAATATGGGCTGCAGGTGGGATGAGTCACCTCAGTGATTTGATGTTTTACCAAAAAACTCTGTAGGAGATGTGGTGCATAAGCAGGCATGTTGTCATGATGAAGCCGCCAATCACCAGTTGCCAGTTGCCCATAGCTGTGGCCTTCTGAATCAGTCAAGTAGTTTCCACAGAGGAATGTTCAAACTTAATGCAAAATTTGATGTAGATTCATCACTCTGCTCACTCAGTCATTGTGAATGTGATAGCCACACAGTACACATGCTCATTCAACAGCATCTACTGCCCCCACTGACTAGTACAGTGAAGTGGTCATTGTCCAGGTATGTTCATTTCAATTCACTCACCTTGGCTGCCAGGTTACAATGGTGTCACACAAACTGTTCTTGTTATATTAACAATGGTTGGATTTTTTTCCAAACAGACACCATGTGTTTTAACCATCATAAAATTATGTAAATAATTCTCTTTCTCTCCTGATGGATTCTATGAGGAGATATACTTTAAAACTAGTCCTTATAGAAATCCTGGCACATTAAGAAAAAGAGTGGGAAATATTTTGCTTGCTTGTTTGTTTTGTGAACTAGGTTACACTTATAGGTGAGATCATATGGTATTTATCTTTCATTGCTTGGTACATATCTTTATAAATATAACCAGAGACATTGAAATTAAGAGCAAACTGACAGTAACCAGAGGACAGGTGGGAGGGCATAATGGGGGGAAAGAGGGAAAGGTTTTCAGGAGCATGTATAAAGGAAGCATGGATAAAACTAGAGGGGGGTAGGATCAAGCCTGGGGTTGGGGAGAGTTGTGGGTGGAAAATGGAGATAAGTGTACTTGAACAACAATTAAAAATTTGAAAAAATAATTTAAAAAGAAAGTGCACATGTCAATATGAATACAAAAATATAAATATAACATGTAAATACACACATACAAGTGTTAAAAAAAGAATAAGAGCAGGAAATAAGTGCGCTGATCTGGATTCCAAATCAGACTCATCTGCTGCTTATAAATGAACATATTTTTCCCTCAATGGACCTTTTATTCTCCTACTGGAAAATGAAATAGGGTAATGTTTTACCCTACTGGAAAAATGAAGGGGTTGGATTAGGAGCCCACTGTAACTTGTGATCCACTCTGGGCCCCTGATGTGGCCTGTGTTACAAGTATGTCCCCACTGCACAGCTACGTTTCCTCCATCCGCTCCATCTTATCTGACATAAATGGGATGAGACTTCATTTCATAAGAAGTTTCTACTTCTCAAAAGGAAAATGTTGAAGTTCCCTTATGTTCTTGTTCCCCGGTGGACAATGTGGTACTTTCATCTTCATCTTTCTTAGGCAGAGGCTGTCAGTTCAGTTTTCCATAATCTCAGCCAAAGCAGAGCTGAGTTTCCCGAAGGAGGCTGGTCAGGGGAACCTCATCCAGGTAAAACCATGGAACAGATTGCTAGCTGCTCAACCAGCATGACCAAGCAGAAGTAATTGTCACCCTTAAGTCACTCTTACCTTGAATCTAGCTCATGTGCGTGGCATGAAGTCATTTTTGCTAGTGAGCCTTCCTTTCTCATTAGCCGTCTGTAATATTTTATTGTCACCAGCTCCTAAATATCAGACAGGTCTGTCTCTGAGATACCAGTCCTGTGCTTTCTAGAAAGATACAGAATGTGCAATGTCTTTTCTTCATAGCCTGTAGGATGTATAATCTCTCAAGCAGGCTTGTAGAAGACACATATTTCAAATTCAGTATGTCTAAGGCATAACGGATTTTTTTTCTGCAGCAGGCATGAATTTCCTGTCTCAAGAATACAATGATAATGCAGTTTGCCAAACCAGAGATTTATTGTCCTCACCTAAATGTCAGATACAGAAGGGAAGGCACTTTTCCTGTCTAGTTCTATTGTCAACACCTAAAAATGTATCTGGCACATAGTTGTTACTAAATATTTGGTGAGTTAATGAATGAATAAATATCTGTTCCTATAAATCACCAAGATTTCATGACATTCGGTGGGTAAGAGTTGTTGTCTATTGAGTCACCTTTCTTAGTAGTATCCATCAAATCCTTCCATCCTCTTACCCTTCATTTTTGTTTACTTGGTTCTGTCCTTCATTATTGCTTATCTCTGATTAGTATAGTTACAATTTTCTTCTAAGTTTCCTGCTCCCATTTTTTTCCAGTCAATTGACTCACCACACTGTTTTTAGAGCGCTTGATTTAATATAAACTTATGTTATGTTCTTGGCATCACAGGTGGTTTTTTTCCCTTATAGTATATTTTCTACAATTGCTATGATTTATGTATATGAATGACATAAACAGAAGAAAGAAAAGAGGTTTTAAGATGGTCACTTTTCATTCCCCCTTAAAACTCTTAATGCCATGTGATCCTCAATATAAAATCTAGACTCAGCTCAGTGTGAAAGGTTCATCATGATATGGATCCTTTGCCTCCGAGAGCCTTAGGGTTGATGTTCTGGCTTGTGGTACTTATCACACCTGCCTTGTGTACCACCGAAACTTCATATTTTGCAAATGCTGTCCTGTGTCTTTGTGGTCTTTCTGACAGCTTCATTCTTCTCTCAAGACTCAGCTCAAATGGCACTATGCTTCTCACTATTGCCTTTGCTTGGCTCCACAACGAAGAATATGTTGTATTATAACAGAGTTAGGCTGTTTACTTCACAAATAGAAAGTAAACATCTAGAAAGCAAGGCAATACCTAATTTGTCTTTACATCCCAGCTTTCAGCTAAGTGGCAGCTTAACAGTATTTGTTGAATGAGTGAAAAATTTATATAGCAACAATATCATTCCTCTTGGGGAAATAACATTAAAGAATGTCTTTATAAATAATAAATACTGGGCTTTTTCTTGTGAGGTAAACAAACCTCCCAGACATGTTTATTTTGGTCTACAACTAGAAAGTATTAGTATGAAAACAAAACAAAAATTCCCAAATATTGTTATAGAAAACATTTTCTACTGCAACCCAGCCGCAGGCATTGGGACATTAGAATAATATGTTTAAAATCTTATTGCAAAATTGCAGCATCTGAAAGAGAGACCCCAGACAGCAGCATGTGCAGAGCTGAGCCTGCGGAGCTGGCTGCTGAAAGGGTCCCCTTGCTCACATCTTTCCTGTCCGAATAGGTGGCAGCAGGTGGAAGCTGAGCTGTTCCGTATGTGGGTTAGACAATCTCTTTTTCTACAGGCTCCAAGAGGCAAGCTTACATTTTGTCTTCAGATCTTTATATGAAAATACTACTGTGGATAATGAGGCTGTTGTATGCATAATTTAACTTTAGGAGCCTAAATTCCACTGCAAGGCAAATTGGTACCTAGAGGCATGCAATTTGCATTGGGATTTCAAGTTCTCCTCAGTCTATTGTCCCTTATTTGGTGTTGCTTTTCTTATAAATTATATTCCCTTATTCTTTGAGTGCCTAATTCAGAGACCATAGCCAGGTTACCATTGTCTCCCTATTTAATAGTGGTTTCAGAACCCCTGCAGTGCCTCTGTTGATCATTTCTGAGAGCATAACTTTGAGTTTGGCAAAGTCTCCCCCCAGCACTCACAGGCAGTTTTCATAACGACTCAGCTCTTTGCCAGCCACCTGCCTGCCTGGAGAGGGTTAAGACCAGCTGAGCTTGCTACAGCTGCCCCCACTGGGCCCTGCTGATGGAGTCTTCTGGTGGCTGACTTCACACCTCAATCTACCAATCTGTTTAGGGACAGTCAGTTAGAGAACTGCCTGAGTTGCCTCAGGAAGAATTTGGCTTCTGGGCTGAATCTTCTAGTGACAGACTGCTTTGGTATTCTCTGGGCTGAAGAACATGGCTGCACTGGCATGCATACCAATTCAATTTTTCAAAGCCTTTTGGAGTAAAGATATGTAAATGGATCAAGAGCTCAGGAGAACAACCTGGCTATTGTCTTCTCGTATTTCATTTGTCATGTCGTAGACAGTACTGGTTTTGCAGAGAGTCCAGAAGGGCTACTTGTTATTTAATTCTAGTTCATCAAAAATGATTTCTTCCAACTAGTGTGCTTTTATTTCACTAGGATAAACTTTGGAGACATAAAGACTTGACAATATGTTCACTGTAACCATATTTGAAAATGTTGGAATTTGATGACCAGGCTAGTTTACAGGCTACTGGGAAATTCTTTACCATGCTTTGTAAAGTAACTTAGTCCTGCTCTGGCTGGTGTATCTCAGTGGCTTGAGTGTGGGCCTGCGAACCAAAGGGTCGAGGGTTCGATTCCCAGTTTAGGGCACATGGCTGTGTTGTGGGCCAGGTCCCCAGTAGGGAATGCATGAGAGGCAGCCACACATCCATGTTTCTCTTCCTCTCTTTCTCCTTCCCTTCTACTCCCTCTAAAAGTAAGGAAATAAAATCTTTAAAAATAATAAAGTAACTTAGTCATTTAT
Organism: Carollia perspicillata; assembly: GCA_004027735.1. Lineage (NCBI taxonomy): Eukaryota > Metazoa > Chordata > Mammalia > Chiroptera > Phyllostomidae > Carollia > Carollia perspicillata. The sequence goes on from PVKM010002991.1 coordinate 12,966, forward strand.
GATCTCAACCAGTAACCAAATAAGACAGAGAGAGGGAGGGGGAGAGAAAGAGAAAGAGAAAAATAAAGGTTAGATAGAAATAATACAATTTAATTCAGTGAGAAAATTGGAGGTCAATATTTAGATCAGGATACCTAAACCTGGGTCAAGACTCATTGAGTATTTAGCTGGGTGAACTTGAGCAGGTCACTGCTCCACTCTTCAAAGTAAAAGCAATGGACTTAATCATTTATTGGGCTCTCGTCTCAAGATCCCTGTATCCTTCAAATCAGCTATCATTCTTTGACTTCTTAAAATGCAATAAGAACTATATTAAGCACCTAAATTCATTGCCTTCATTATTCTTTAAAACCATTAATGGAGTGGTTATCATTTTCCTTCTTTTATATTGGAGGAAATAACTTCCTTTAACTCTGTCAGCTGAAATATGGGAGAGCTGGAATTTGAATGTAGGACTTGAATTTTGAATTCTGTTTCTTTCTATCTCTCAAACATCCCATTATTTGCCTACTACTGACCCCAAAGTTTATGGGCTTGAGGAGATAGTGTTTGACTTGCCACATTCTCAACTCTGATAGATGCAGGTTATTAGGAGATCTATGTCATGCTAAGAACAAAGCATGTATGCAAGAGTCATATATGAACTACTAAATATAGAGAAGGCATGTTGCATCAAAGACAGAGCATTTAAAAGGCATCAGGAATATATCCATTTCTTAAATATGTAGAAATTTTTCTCCATCTAGTTAATGTGTCTCTTCTTTTCTTATCCCAAGACTGACGGTTGTTTCTCTGTTGGCAGAATCACTAAGATTTGTTCCTGTTGCCAGACCTCCTGCAGTGTACAAGTGCTATCTGAGTTAGAGATTAATGGCATGACAATGCCAGTGACAGCTGTGGTAGTGATATGTTACCATAGTAGTAAGAAAATTTCAAAAAGATAAAGAATTCCATTATCTTAGAATATTTTGGTAATATATATTCTCCTAGAATTTTTATTGTTTCAGGAATATGGGTTATAAATTGAATTCACTCACTATTATGATCTAATCCATATAATCATAATATAAATTGGAATGGGTTGCAAAAAATCTCTTGTATTGCAAAATCAGATGATGTACTTATTTGACGCCCATGATATGTCAGGGCATCACTGGTTACAATAATGATAAACATGCTAAAACTATAAATTAGAATTTTTTCCTCTGATAACCACATGTGTGGTATTTGGCTGGATGTGGGGGATCCTCAGATGGTAAAGAATGTGTAAGCAGGTATTGTGATTTCAATAAAGTTCTGACAACCTGAGATGAAACAAATACTTATGGAAAAAAGTAAAAGGGATTTAAAAATGAGGAGCTATACTGATTAGTTAGTTCTGGCTTTCTGAAAGTTTTCATTCGGTTTTATTAAAGAGATTGGGCTTCACATTGGCATGTTTATTTGCTTTGCAGGCATTTAGAGTTAAGTAGTTCTGATATTCATTGGTACATATAACCTTTATTAATTTTCTGTGTGATACTGTGTGAATTTATAAATTTAAGACATTCAAGTAAAATATAGGCATTATTAATCTTTGAGAATCTGTCTGTTCTACTTATAAAAGCATAGGCTCCTGTTGACTCAGTAAAGAAGGCAAATGTATTATTGAATTGCAATCTGTAAGAAAAGAGAAGTGTTTATTATTTCTTTACTTTTATGACTTAGAGTTTATTATACAAAGTAATTTACCTTTGATGCTATTTTGTATAATTTTTGTGATATATTGTAGAAATCAAAAGTCATTAAAAATAGTCTCTTTTACTATATTTAGGGGGAAAACAGCTCAATCTGGAACACATTTATTCAGAGACTTCTGGTTACTACTATGATGATAATGGATGAAAAGAAGCAGGAGGGAGAAAATAGAAGAAAAGGAGAAGTGCCATGTCTTCATAGTTAAAATAAAATGAGAAGCAATGTCACTTTTAACATTTTTTGATTTATGGTTTCAAATGTCCTCTACTTAACATTGTTCACTGAGGCATGTATACACAATTGGCATAGCCAACTTTGATCTCCGTATGATACAAATCATGTATTTGATGTACTGATTTATTTCATGAAAAAAAACAACCACAAATCAGGACTCACATGTAGAGTAGGCTAGGACCCTAGTAGTGTTAGCCAGGATGGGGCTTAGCTATAATTCAAGAAATATCAACTAATGATCACATGTTTATCTTATTAATCTTTTAACATGTTGACTTACACTGATGGATTTGGAATGTTAAATCTTGTGTGCCTGGGATAAACTTCACTTGGCAATGATATATTCTCCTTTTTATGTATTGGTAGATTGAATTTGCTAAAACTGTGCTACAAATTATTGTTTCTTTTTTAACTTTTTAAAATTGTTCAAGTACAGTTGTCTCTATTTTCTCCTCATCACTGCCCTTCACCCCAGCCATCCCTGCCTTCCACCTACCCCCTGCCCACCTACCCCTCAATCCTACCCCCTGTTTGGCTTCGTCCATGTGTCCTTTATACATGTGCCTTGACAACCCTCCCCTTCTCCCCCCATTAGCCCCACCCACCTCCCCTCTAGTCATTGTCAGATTGTTCTTAATTTCAATGTCTCTGGTTATATTGTTCTTGCTTGTTTGTTTTGTTGATTAGGTTCCACTTATACGTAAGATCATATGGTATGTTTATGAAGAACACTGGTGTGTATTTTTCTAGTTTGCTTGGTGTTGATATTGGGATAATGTTGGTCTCAGAAAACAAGATGGGAGGTGTCTTCCTTACTCTTCAATATTTTGTAAGAGTTTGTGTAGAATTAGTATTATTTCTTTCCTAAGTATATGGTAGAATTTTCTAGAGAAGTCATCTGGGATGAAAACCTCTGTGGCAAAGTTTTGACTAGAGTCCAAAATATTAATGCAGCTAACTCGATAATTAATTATCAACAGCATAAAGTTATCTATTTTAATGAGATTTCGTAGTTTGTGTCTTTCAAGGAATTCATTCATTTAAACAGTATATTTGATCTTATTGACATAAAGTTCATACTCTTTTATTTTTCTAGAATCTGTAGTGTGATATCATTTTTCTCATTTCTGATATCAGTAATTCAAATCTTCTTTCATTTTTTCCTAATCACTCTCAGTAGAAATTAGTAAATTTTATTGATATTAAGGAATCAAATTTCTGTTTTACTGACTTTTATTTGTTTATTTTTTGCTTTGTTTATTTTTTATTTATTTCATTTGATTTTTTCCTTATTTCATAGTATGAAAAGTAAGATTATCATGAGGATTTTATGTTTTTCTAATACAGGATTCCAGTGTGGCATTATCTACATCACACAGGCCACATAGTATAGGAAACAAGTGAGAGCTAAGTAGTGTGTCTGATTCTTAGGATCCTGGGTACTTAGACTCTCACCCAGAAGCAAAATTTGGGTGGGGATAGAAAGTGGGACTACAAAACCAGTCCATAGTGAGCTCAGTGGTAAAACAGAAGAAGCTGCAAGGACCACATGGGTGCTTTTGGTTAATCACAGGTACACTCTATGTTATTCTGAATTGCCTGTGGAAAAAAAGCTGCTTCAGCAATAGGTGGTCTTGAGATTTCAGTTTGAAGACACCTGGATCTACAATTCCAAGACACCTGGATCTACAATTCCAAAAAGCTTGAGAAAAGCAGGGATTACATGTAATCTCCTTTTCGTATCTACCTATTGTCTTCATTACTATTGTAACAAAATTACAGACAATAAAACCCAGAATAAGTTTACCATGGAGTCAGCAGTGATATGAATAAAACATGGAGACATAGTTACTCTCCTTTTCCTGATCTGCTATATTTGAACTATAACCGCAAACCAAATACAGCTTCTCTGAGCTCCTTTCTTTGTGTTCATATGATGGCTGTTGTTTACTAGGTATATTCTCCAACATACAGGACCTGTGAACCATCATGTGGTATGTTGGTCAGCTAGGTTGCCTTAACTAAATACCCACAGATTGGATAGCTTACACAACAGAAATTAATTTTCTTACAGTTCTGGAGGCTGGAAGTCCAATATCAAGGTGTGAACACGTTTGATTTCTCCATATTACTCTCCTTGCCTTGAAGATGGCCACCTTTTCATTGTGTATTCACATGGCCCATTATCTGTGTACTTATACTTCTAACATCTCTTTTTGGTATAGGGACACCAGTCCTATTGGAATAGAGACTTAACCATATCACTTCATTTAACCTTAATTATCTCTTTAAAAGTTATATCTCCAGATATAGTCAGATGGGAGTAATAGTGTCAACATATGAATTTTGGCAGGGGAACACATTTAGGTCCATACATGGTATAAGGAATAGATCTTGGTAACAGCTTCTTTCTCACAAACAAAGATCTCATAATATTTTTTACAAAAATCAGTATTCTGGCTTCAAATGTCTTAAAGACGATGCTTTCTAGAAGGAGAAGTGTCAACATCTTCACTGGTATTTTTGACTAGGATCCTGTTTGAGTATTATGTGGGTGCCCTTCAGCCACATCCTTTAGTGGCTAAGGTAGCATTCTAGACATAGAAGTTAAGTCTATGTGTTTTATTGGTCGGTTGGCCAATGCCTCTCTAATCTATGAATGTAGAGGACAGTGGTGTATAGATCCCCACACCTTTGGGCACTCATCAAGAGTTCCTCAATCTCTGTTTACGTCACCATGAATATAGGGTTAGGAGCCTGTGCCTTGCCTTGGAGTGAGTTTTGGAGGCTGCACCATGTCTAATCATCAATTATTCTCGGATAAACCTTCCATAGTGCCAGGCACATCATCACTCAATAATATTATTGGGGCAAATGAAAAAACAGATGACACATATTCAAAAGTCAATGCCAGCGGAGCATATGTGAGAGTATACTAGAAGTTGATGAGCCAGGAGTCTCAAGTTGAATGTATTTATCCTTGAAGACTGCTTTAGCACCGTATATTTTTGGAATTCTACAGATTCTGTTATTGGCACTTGTTTGCAGTGCTTTTTTTGTAACCAATCCATTTTCAGAAATGAAAGAAAGTTCAAGCAGACTAAAAATGTGAGCCATTTTCCACATAATTTCTCTGTCCAAAGAAGTATATGTGTAAAGCAAAGTGAAGGATAAAGTAACTGGACAACTGAGGGCCACACAGTCCCAGAGATGGCTTTTCCAGGAGCATGAATGTCGATGTCAGCTCTTTCCATTTTCACTAAGGTATTTTTAGAGTAGCTTCTTTTCTCCTTGGCTAGTGTCAGTGTGCTAATTTACTGAGAGCTGAGCTCTACTGAAAAACAAGCTTTTAAAAAAATAGAATAATTCCTATAAGAGAAAAATTTATGTTAATTCTATTTCTATCATGCTTTTTTATAAAAGTGTCACCTTTTCTGAGAGTTTAATTAATTAACATGTACTGCAATTTTTCCTTTTGTGTCAATCATCTGCAATAGAAGTAAGTGATTGCTTAGCCTTTTTAAAAATAAAAATGCTTTGTATTACATTGTAGGGACATAATATTAGTTTTGGACACTGAAAAGAAGATATCTTGAAAAAATATAGAGAGTACAATTGCATATTTCTAGAGGAAAAGCAAGGCCATTTTTAGATCTCTTGTCCTATCATGAGTAACTATAAAGGATGAGACTAAATTTATTGACTGCACGGAATAATCTGTCTTACTCCTTCACAGTAACCCCCTCCAGGGATGTCCAACCTGCAGTGTGCCATTCACAGCCATCCTGCCCAACACAAAATCATAAATTTATATAAAACATTATGAGATAATTTTGTGATTCTGTGTCACAGTGTATTTAATGTGTGGCCCACAACAACTCTTCTTCCAGTATGATGCAGAGACACCAAAAGGTTGGACACCCCTCCCAGGTCCATGACATTTCCGTTTCTAAAACTAAATGTCTAATGTGCTTTCACTTTGGTAATGATACTTAGATCCTCTTTCAAATCTTTCACTATAAGTGGTAAGGTAAAACAGACTTCTGGAAGCCAAGATTGATGGCCATGGACGCTTCACTGTGGACAACCCACTGTAGGAAGCTGGAGATCTGTGCTCTTGGCTTCTGATCCTGTGTGACCTGGACTCCACAGCTTTGGCTTCACTAGCAGCTCTTTTGTTCTGAACCACAGCTGGCCTCTGGAGTCTACCTGAGGTGCAGTCCTTAGTGTCCCCTTATTCTTTTTCCCACTTTCCTGTTGACATGTCTTTTCAGCTATGAAAATTTTGGGTTACAATTATTTTCCACATATGGGATTTTTCCCGAAATACACATCTGTTGTGAGAAACACTTTAATAAGAAAGCCTACTTCTGGCACAGGTTTTTAAAGATAATACTTTCCTAGATTTACATATTTTATATTTTATTTGATAAGAGAAGTGGTACCTGTAAAGAAAATTTTGAAAATTCTGAAAAAAAATGAAAGAGAAGGGTCCTGTAGAATTATGTTTATTTATACAGCTTTTACACTATTGTTACTATTTTAAAATATTTTTCAGTCATGTCTGTGATATATATACTTTAATTTTTCATGGTTATTTTTACTTAACACAATATATTTTATTTTTTTATTTATCTAGTATTATATTATAATCAGGTGCTTCATATACATCACTTTTTATAACTGCAAAAAATCTCAATATGTGACTTCAGTATAATTTATTTAACCATATTATTGGACATGTATGTGGTTTTAATGCTCCTATTCATATAAATAATAATATAATACGTATCTTTGGACAAACTTTTTTTCATATTTAGGATAGTTTTGTTTAGGAAGGTTCTGTATAGAATTACTGGGTCAAAAATGAGAAACATTCTAAGCCTTTTGATAATCAATGTTTTTCTAATCTGTTGTCCTGTCACTGGCAATAGATTATGGACTGCAGTTGTAGGTTTATCTATCTGGCTTCCAAAGCAGTCAACATAAATATATACCAACATAACATTTGAAATTTAATATGTACTACAGTTTTTTGCATAATGTATATTTTTATTAAGATGGCATTGCTGATGACTTTCAGCAGATATGATAAATGATTCTGTTGCCCACTCTTTCATTTAACACCCTGGCTCTCCTCATGCTCTGGTGCAACCTGTGTTTTACACTGAATAACTTTCCAAGCTTGTGTCTGTTGTTTCTCTGCTTTTGTATTTACTGAAGAATAATCGGATTATCTGCAATGAGCAGATGTGTACAACAAACTCTGAATCAATTGTATCCTTATGGCTCTAAAACTGGGCCCACTTCTATTTAATTGCTGTCCTAGGGATGTAACTCTGCCCCAGGCAGGCATGGCAACACCCCTACTGCTGCAGCCTGTGTCCAGGAATACCTGCCGGCCTGGTCACTCTCTGTTCGTGCCTTGGTATCCTTTCACTTGGCCTCTTTTCTCTTCTTACTTTTGGCCCAGCACTTGTGTGAATAGAAGTGACTTTATAGCCTCCCCAAGCTTTTCCTAAAAAAGGAACCATTTCCAGGTTGAATATTATCTTTTTACCACATCTGAATTGTGTTAAAGACTTTGGCTCTCTGATATTTTCTAAACCATACTATTAACATTCTCCTATGTTGTGGATCCATGAATTTGATTTTAGCTTAGCATTTCCTACTCTTTGCTACTGTGGAACTGAAATTTCAATAGGATCCAGGGACAGAGGGTACCAGGGTCAAGTAAGCTGTGAAATGTGCTTTCTAAATTCTCCTCTTGAAGATTTGCATTCACGTTGCCATATCTGACTGGCTGGAGACATAAGAAAGAAAGAAAATGCTTTAACTTGGTTATTCCACACCAAAGACCTATTTATTTTTCTTACTCTTATTTTTATAGTTATACCTACTTTTTTTCTTGGAAACTTTATTTGGAAAAAAAAAGCTGCTTTGAGCTTTCAATGTATTTATGGAAATGGCTAAAAATAAATGTTTTCCATGATTGGTGATAGGATATGCACGTATTGCTGTTCAGCACTATCAGAACCCCTTGAGCATTTAGACAATAGAATATCCATTCAGTACAGACTAGCTACAGTGTAGAGGGAGTACATGGACACAGGGAAGATGCATGAGAGGGAACAGATGGGATTGGCCTGTGAACTCCAAGCTGCTCTACTGGCAGAGACCCAGAGAGTACCTAAGGCAGAGATGTGAATGAGCTTCCTGGCAACTGTTTGCCTGCTGGTAAAAATGTTTGAAATTTGGTTTATCAGAACAATGTTCCTATAAAGTTACCTGTCACCCAAAGCAAATCATAGGATGCTTTAAGTATTAAAGAGGGATCGTTGATTTCTTTGGAGCCATGGGGAACTATTTTGATGTGAAATAAAATTTCAGTTGGATGTGAAGTGAATCATCTTTCACAGCTCTAATTTTTGACTAAGACACTGTATCAGTGTGTTTGGTACATGCTGTGTCTGAGCCTGGAAGCCTGTGCCTTGCATTTGTGTAGCACTGTGACACAACCACCTGCCCATCAAATGCCACGAGGAACAAGGGGGTGGGGGAGCCAACAACTTCTCTTCTGCTACCGTGTGGCTCTTCCTTGCAGTTCAAATCCAAGGATGCCTTCTAACAGGCTGTCATCTGGGAGAGACCTTAATGGCTATCTAGTGCAACCCTCCATCCAGTGGGAAAAAAATCCCTTCTAACACCTGCAATTACTGGTCAGTCCAACACATGTTCACATACTTGCCATAGTGGGTGGGGGGAGCCACAACCTTACAGGGTAGCCCAATGTTTCATTTTAAATCACATTAAGGCTTCGTGGAATTCTTTCTTTGCTGGATAAGCAAAAAGAAGGCAGATTTAAAATCCTTTATCTCTAAACTGGCATGAGATTAACATCACAAAGACAATCAGTCACTTTTCTTATCTTTGATGGCTCTGATATGATCAATTTGTGATATTTTGATTGTGCATGCTTGGGAAGGACATATATAAAAAAAGAAACTGACTTTTGTGATCTAATAAGATCTGCCAAAATCTAATTTCTTGATGAAATTTTAAATTAGAAAGTGTATATACCTTTCCAAGGAACCAAATTAGCCAAACACAGATATTTATATTTGGTGTGATGTTCTAACCCCAACAACAACAATAACAAAAGAATATCACTATCCTTATACTATTTAAGCAATCATAGAGAAAGGATCAACGATCAGGTTCTTTAATAACATATTTTTCATTTTTTTCAAAATACTACTTGCATAAAAGAAACTGTTTGTTTGCTAAGAAGATTTCAGTTTTATAGTAAAGTGTAATAGGAAGAACAGACTGAGACATGTTTATTGACCAAGATGTATTTCTGCCTTTGCTTCTGTGTAATGGTAGGTTAAATGGTTTCTGGAAATGGGGGAGAAGAGATGAGTGAACCATGGCCCCTGCCCTGCAGGAGCTCACAATCTCCCTAGTGGGGAGCAGGAATGACAAACACCCACAAAAATAGCTGGCAGTCAAGACAGAGAATGATGATTGTTATAATAAAGGTAGCAGCCAGATGCTGAGGAAGCAGCAGGGAGACCAAGGTTAATGCCAGATGGAGGAATTGGGGAAAAGCGCATAACTGAACTGACTCTAGGTTGTGTGTGAAAAAATGGATGGGATTTCAAAAGGCAGAGCTCAGTAGCACAGTAATGCAAACCAGGAGGCATTTGCCTAGAACAATCTCTTAGTGTGTGAGGTGAGAACTTCCCAACCTGTGCAGTCAACATTTTCCAAGAATATTTATCTTGTACAGTGTCTGACCAAAAGCTACGGTTCAGGGGATTTGTGTGCTTATTTTTTTTCCATGCAATAGTTTTAAATACATATCTCATAACTTAGCAATTTGAGTTCCTGGAATATTCTCACACCTGCTCAGAATATCTGCGGGTTGGTCCCCCTGATTCTTATTTGCCCTCCAGATTGATTTTTAGTGTGAGGTGGGGTCTTCTTTCCTTTTGTGGGACAATGTGTTGCCCAAGACAGGCTTGGGGAAAAGAAAAACCACACACTTTTAGATGGCTCCAATCCGCCTGCCTTGCGATGACACTAGAAGCAAAAGGGAAAGGGAGAATAGATTTTTTTAATGTGGTGAGTGCAAACAAGAGTTTCTTAGTGGCCAGACGTATAAATAAGGGCAATGGTTTCCCATATGGACATTCTCAGTGGTTATTTATATTTGTTTATTATTCTTTCCCCAAAGCATAGGAAAAGTACATGCTGTGTATCAGGGCTTCTCCTTTCAAAGTTCACAGTCTGGTGAAGGGGTGAGAAATATGTAAATGAGCATTTACAGTGCAGTGTGATAAGGGCTGCAACAGAGGCAATGTGAAATGTTGTCTCTTTCTGGGCAGAGGACAGTGGCTACATATAATAGATCAAGAAGCTGATGCCTTGGCCAAGCAAGAAACGAGGGGGCCGCAAAGTAAGGAGGTTTTTTTTAAAAAAAATAATTATGGGTATTTGGTGAGTGATTTTGTAAAGAAAATAGCACATTCATTTACCTCAAGTTTATTTTGCAGTTCATTATACTAAATGACCTGGGGAATGTATAGATGTTTGATACACACTTAATATGAGATGGACACAAATTACACTGGTTCATCAGTGTGTGCTGCAACAAGGATACAGAGGTGTCTGTTTTTGAGCGATGATACACATCGAATATTACCAGATATGGAAATCTGTCACTTGTCTAATGAAATAACATGAATTTCTAATAAAACTCACAATAAAAATTAATTCAAGCTTAGTTTATATTAAGGTATACATTTTGAAAGAACACTACCAACATCTCCAACATAAAAGATATCACAGCTCTAAGGAAGAACCAACATGAATGAAACACAAACTATGTGTTTTTTATGCATTAGTTTATTGACTCTTCACAAAAGCTTAGCTTTTGGCTACTTGCTCACATTTTATATTTTATAGCTTTCCCTTTTAACTGAACCTTAGTTTTGTTCTAATAACCAGTACAGTCTCTGTTAAGACATGGGATACAATTCTATGCAAGATTATATCTTGATGAGAGGCCTAAAATCATAGCAGCTACCAGTGAGGAGGGAGCCTAGCCTAAGGATAGAGTCAGTGAAGGCTGAGCAGAATGATTCCTTCGTCCTTAGTGATCCATTAAGCTGATGAATTAGACAACCCAAGAACCACCTCTTATTAAGTGAGGCAATGCCATTTTTCTTCTGAGTTAAGCCATTCTGAGTTGAGTTTTTGTACTCTCAGCCAAAATCACTCTGACAGTTAAGACATCTAATTACCCCCCTTTTACAGAAAAGGAGACTGAGGGTTAGAGAACTTAAGTAGCCTATCCAAGATCATACAGTTAGTTAAATATCATAACTGGGATAAAATTTAAAACTGTCTTACTCTAAAATTTACTGCTTAGTGTTTGGCTATGTCTCTCCTGCTTATGTGCATTTATTTGACATATGTAAAAACAAAGCACTTATATCAATGTCAAACATTTCTAATAATTCAAATATAGCAAATATATAATTTATAAGTAAACCACTGTCTCCAATCTTTTGTATCAAGAGTGACCAGAGGGGAGAGGGAAAGGAATTTCAGGGGAAAGGGGGAAGAGTTTACAGGAACAAGTATAAAGGACACATGGACAAAACCTAAAGGGGGGTGGAAATGGGAGGGAGGTGGGGAGCGCTGAGGGGATGGGCTGGGATGGGAGTAAAAGACAGAAAACTGTATTTGAACAATTAAAATAAATTTAAAAAAAGAGTTGACTAATTTTCTTTGTCAAGGGCCAGATAGTAAATATTTTAGGCTTCGTGGGCTATGTGGTCTCTGCTGCAACTACTTAAATAATAGTAGCTCAAGGGCAGCCATAGACAATGCATAAACAAATGAACTTGGCTGTGTTCTAATATAATTTTATTTATAAAACTAGTTGCAGTTTGGATTTGGTCTATGGACCATAGTTCCCTGAACCCTGTTGTATATGAACTAAATCTGATTTTTGGTTAAGGTTCACAACTAGGATGTCTAAAAGTGGATGTTCATAGGTGTGTACAAGAAAAAGTCATACTAGAAGAAGAAGAGAGTAGAGAGTAGTCCCAGTGCAAGAAAGAGATGATTTTCTCCCTTTGCCAGAAGTTAAGGCATTAAAGAGGACAGTCCTATTGCTACTTTGCAGTGCCAAATGGGGAACAGCTTACGCCAGGGTGAAGAGAAGGGCCTCTCAGGACTTTCCCCATTAGAGAAGTAAGATCTGGAGGATTGCTAGCCTCTTATATGTACCTTAACTGAAATTCCAGTTAAAATTCCAAACTGTCTCTGAACTACTTTCAAAACCCACTATTTTCTCTCATACTTAAATTATTCAATGATCCACAAACACTTTAATGCACAGCAGCACTTCCTGCAAATGGAGAGATAAGGGTCAGAAATAAATACATAATTATAGCTGTTTGATTTCAGCTTTAATTGCTTTCCAATAGGCACAGAGAATGGACCAATTTTCTTAGAACAATATTTGCCCTGAAACAGAGGTCTAGGAGTAAAGTTTATTCAATAATGCAAGGAGGTTTGGGGAAGTACATGATAGGTTTTCTGTTTTGTTCTCAAACAGTTTAAATGTGCGTACCCTTTCTTTCAAAAGCATAGCATGAAGTCTCTGAATTTTATGCAGAATCTAAAATACTGAACCATTTTTGCCTCTTTTTACTTATTAATAAACTGAAAACATAAAAGAGTATATTGAAAACCAATGTTATGAGACAAGAAAGTTTTCATGCCTCCTATCCTCTGGCAACCCCTGATCTACATTATATCTCTGTGGATTTGCCTGTTCTAGACATTTCATATAAATGGGATTGTGTGATATCCTTATCCCTAGCTTCTTTCACTCAGCATAACATTTGGAAGGTTTATTCTGCTGTAGCATGTATCAGTTCTTTATTACTTTTATTGGTGAGTAATATTCCATTGTCTGGATATACCATATTTCTATCCATCCATCACTCGATGCCTCCATTTTTTTGGCTCTGAATAATGCTTTTATGAACATTCATGCACAAGTCTGAATGTTTGTTTGGCATGAACACTTATTCTCATTTCTTGTGAGTATATATGGAGGTGTGGAATTGCTGGTTTATATGATAGCTCTCTTTAACATTTTGAGAAATTGCCAAACTATTTTACAACCAGCTGCATTTTATTTTTTTCCCAGTTTCTCTACATTCTTCTTGTCAGGACTTGTAACTGTCCAGACTAGTAGGTAAGAAGTGGTCTTACCCACTGTGGTTTTGATTTTCATTTCAATAATGACTGATAATTTTTAACACTTTTATATTGAAATACATATATATGTAATTTGGTGAAAAAATTGTAATTGAATGGAAATTTTTGAAGGCTGAAATATATTACCTATAATTAATATTTACTAGAAGCCAATAATGCATTGGGCCCTTTAAACTCTTATAAAAATGAAGATGTAATAGTATAATAACATTTTATAAATAAAATTTAGAAAAATTCAGAACTTGCTGAAATTCAGAAAAGCAAGTGGATGTGATTCAGCCAAAAGTCTAATGTTTTCTACATCTCCACAGATTAGTTAATACAACCATGACTGAATGAAACATAAGTATCTCTCTTCTCTAGCAAAAGACAAAAACATAAATAGAATAGTCTGGGGAGTAATGCAAAAAAGTCTCAATTCTGTTGCTGAGATCAGTACGGTGGTAGAGTTGCAGGCTGTGAACTTGTGACATCACATTTCTGGTGATTGGTGAGGACAGCCCACTTTCTATTAATCTAGACTATTTAGTAACAAATGAGAAATCCTTGAGCTGCCCTATAAGGAATATCCTTATATTTGTAATTCGTTAACCACATCCAGTCTCCAAACAACTGCCAAGAATTCTGCAATCTCTGAGTGTTAGGAATACATTTGCTACCCACTCCCCTGCCCAGCACTTAGTAGAGAGGCCCAAACACCTGACAGTCTCACAGGCTTGTTCCTGGGAGGCAGCCACACGCCTCACAACCTCTGAATGGTGTTGCTCACTTCTACCCCAGCAACTAGCCCAGTACTCAGCAGTCTAATGGTACTACATGATACTGCAGGTACTACATGATAAGTTGTTAAACAAATATATTATTTTAATTGGTACCATAGAGAGAGATTGCAGAATTTGACATTAAGTTGGTGTGTATTAAAATGTGTTAACTCAGTAAAAATTAAAGAAGGGAAAGAAGTGTCTGAGTGTCAAACACTGGGTAAGATTCACTACTAACCATTGTCTCCCTTTCTCATTTTAGGCTCCTTAAAGTCTTATGAATTATGCATTTTTACATATTCAATTTGCTCTTGTTCAAAATTCCAATAAGTAGCAAAATTGGAATGCAAACCTGGATTTGCAAAGGTACGATGTAAGAAGGCATTAAATAAGATCCTGTGGCTTAGGCACATGTTATTTCACATACTGAGGCTAAAGCAGAGTCCCAATACAGTGCACAGAAACAGGCCTTCCCCGCTTTTGCTTGGGAGGAGCCCCACACTGTTACTAAGAAGATGAACAGGGGAGTAGAGGATGAAACCATTTAGGAAGTGAAATGAGTGATGTATAGGATTCTTTATGTGAGGAGGTTTGGGGAATTATGTAATTGTTTTATCTAATTGCATATCCATATGACTTGGAGGTTGGCAAAATGATAAATGACTTAGTGAATGAAGAAATTGTCTGTTTTGAACAAATGTGCCATTTTAGATGTTATAAGTGCATTATTAATTTTCTATTTTTTAGTTAGCAATATTTTGTCATTGTAAAAAAGTTTGTACACGTTGAAGTTCAAGTGCCTTTAGTTTCCAAGGGCTTTTGACTTTCAGTATGTTTCTGATGTCCCTTCAGGTCTTCTTGGTCTTTATACTTTGGTTGCATGCATGCATTTCTTCTTCTCCCTGTGTGGACTTCTCATTGCCATGCTTACTAGGAAGTCCTACCTCATCCACCTGATCTAGCATTCCCTTATCTTCTCTTGTGTGTCTTGCCCTATGCTAGCTGGAGTAGGGGCTGGAGATACAAGACAGTTTGAAGACCTTGTCCTTGTACTTGAACACCTATCTGTTAGTCTTATACACTACTTTAAGATAATTTTCATAAGTATTGCAGCTAGCCAGAGTGAGTACTCCCTAAAGTCTCTGAAAGTTTCTTTGGGACACTTATCTTGATTGACTTTTTTTTTTCCATTCCCAGAATTATAGACAAGATACTAAGGGATAGAAGTGGTGGCTGGGGGTAGGAGTCATCATTGAAAGCATTGTTATGTGAACTAAGCCATATAAGAAAAGGTAAATACTGTATGATGCCACTTACACGTGGAATCTAAGAACCCAACTCATAGATACAGAGAGTGGAATGGTAGTTAATCTCAGCATCTCAAAAAATCCCAATAAAACATACAACAGAAGTAAAAACATTTTTCCTATGGAAAGACAGCATTTACATAAATCTAGTTTCCACCTCAACCCTCTCCGAACCATTCTTACACAGAAATGGATGTGGAGCCACCAGGCCACTGTTGACAAAGCTGCCCCCTCTTTAAACTCTCCTAGAATATGTTTTCTACTTCCACCATGATGCTTGACCTCATTACCAAATCATTAGCAAGGGTTCAAACCAAGGCCCATTTCAAACATGAAAATGGAGGACCCATATTAAGGGGGAATATAGGATTTTACTTAAGTGAGTGATGTTCATTTTTATGAAGGAATTTGGAGAATTGTGTCAATGTTTAGGCATTATTTCAGAGTTCTAATAGCATGAAAAGGAAATTTAAAAGATACAGTCATAGAAATTTTCAGTGTCAAGAACTTAATTTACGTCTTTCCAGTATCTGCCTTACACAGTGTTTCAGGATGTGCCCAGAAAAACTGGTGTTGAGTGGATGGGTGAGAATGTGAATGGATTACTGAAAAAATAATTGCTTCCTAATTATTCTTACATTTACTCATAATAGAATGACTAATAGAGTTTTGCAGGGAGAGGACTGAATGTAAACACCTTCAAAGAGTGTGTGGCTCAGTGCAGGTGGGACTGCAGGGTGCGAGGGAATGAAGAATGTTCATTATGGAGTTTTGCTTCTCTGGTTTTTATCCTTGCTTTTCCATTTGTTGACTGTGAAATCCATAGAGTGTTAAATGATCATTCTGTGTTTCAATTTCTCCTCTGAGAAATGAAGGTATTTATATCTGATTAATAGGTTTATTTCAAATATCATTCTTACATGTTAACTTCTAGGGTATCTATTATTCTAAGGTTTTCTGGTTTGAATTCTTGAAACTAAAACAGCTAAAGGCAAATTTAGATCATGAGAAAGTCTGACATATAGTAGTGTGCTTCATCAATTATATTCACTGTTAAAATATTGCAATGATTTTGTTCGAGTTGGTATATAACCACTGCTCAAAAGCCCCTGAGTAAAGTTTCTGTATGCTACCCAGGATGCCCTGCACCAGGTGCCCAAACTTCCTCAGTGATAATACAGAAACTAAAGAGTTAACACCTGACCCTGGCTGGGTAGCTCAGCTGCTCAGAGCATTGTCCCAATGCACCAAGGTTCATGTTCGATCCCTGGTCAGGACACATGCAAGAATCAACCAATGAATGAATATCTAAGTGGAACAACAAATTGATCTTTCCTTTGCTCTCTTGCTGTTCCCCTCTCTCTAAAAAATCAATGATTTTTTTAAAAGAGTTAACGCCTCGTCCCACTGAGTCCTCCAGGCTCCCCTAGCCATGGACAGGTTTATCTAGATTAGTCCTGCCTTATCTATACCACTCACTACATATTTGGAATATCAATTATGTACATGGTTGGCAATAAATTTGAATCTGGGAGAAAGTTCTTGACTAAATAAACATATAAATGTAAATCAAAAATAGTAACTTTGTTAATATTTTACTATAAATATTAACTCTGTATACTTTTCACTTGAAACCTATGAACATAAAAAAGTAATGCTGATCACTGGCAGCCAGCCAGAAGTACCTTCACATAAGCATATATATGTTCCATTTATCCCCAGAAACAATAATGATATGGAGCTGCAAGGAGATGTTACATTATCATGCTGAAGATACCTATGCACCTGTGATATTGGTATACTCATTACTGTGGTAACCATAGAATATTCATTCACTCAGAAAGCATACATGAAGTATTCACTATGTGTTCCATCCTGAGGTAAATTATGGGGACATAGAGATGGCCTTGCCAGATCCCCAGTAACTCACAGTCTAGTGTGGAAAATGTGTGGGGAACAGACATGTAAACAGTTAAATTACAATTCAGAGTTATTATTGGACTGTTAAAAGCAAGAATCCTGAAATAAGTTCAGTTTTCTGCAAGTTAAGTTTTAGGTCCCTTTGGGACAACCATGAAGAAGGAGAGGTAGGCAGACTGGAGTTTAGAGAAACCTTTTGGCCGAAGGTATAAATTTAGGAGTTATTGTTGTGTAGATGGTAGCAGACACAATCACCCAAGGCAGCTAGTTCTTGGAGTTTAACATGGAGGAGAATTGCCCAGGGAGTTCCGACCTCCCACTTCCTGCTTTGGATGTAGGTTTGTGGTGGGGCCCGTGAGTTATCATTACTAACATACTACCACGTAAAGCTGATACTGCTGTCTTGAGGACCACACCTGCAGGAGCACTCAGCTAGGGAATAAATAAAAGTGAAAAAAAAAAAGAAATAAAAATGGGACCTATGGAAAGCAGTATAAGAGCAAGCTATAAACTAAGAGTCATGTGACCTTGTGCCAATGATGAAAATCTGTGAGACTCTATTTCTCCATTTGTAAAATATGGAAATAACATAATTAATAGTGTTACTTTAAGGCCAAAAACAGCCTAGGAAATGCTTAGCACAGTGCTGAATTAGGAGTTTTTTGAAGGCCAGTCCTTAAGTAATTGGCTTTTGCATATAAATTAGAGGAGGCTGAGGTAACAAAAAACAAAAATCAAGGTGAAAACCAAGACTATGTGATAATATCAGAGCCAATGAAAAGTTTTTCATGAAGGCAGCAGTGGCTGAGCATTAGATTCTTCTGACAGTTCAAATAAGATGGGCAAACATTTAAATATCCATCAGATTTAGAGATAGTACCATAGACTGGATCACTTCAGTAGAGCGATATGGGGAGAAGGAACAGTGGCTATAGAGCCTAGAGCCTACCCCAAGCCGAGAGCTCCAGGACAGAGCTGCTCTCATAACTATTACAACTGAATGCAGTTTGTATAGGCCTGTGCATGTTTGTGCTCACAGGTAGAAGGAAATATAGTCAGCATTAGGATGAAGTGGAGTTCCTAAATAAATGCAATTATGCTGAACAAGCTATGTTCCATGAAGATTTATTTAAGCTGGAGCAGAGCTTTTGAAAACAAAATTTCAAACAGAAAGGTAGCAGGTAGGTCATGCAAATTTTACAAGAGTCCTTTCCACATTTTGCTGTGAGAATTGGTAGCTCTGAGACACTGTCACTCCTCACAGCATCCCTACAACTCAATTGAACTTTTAGATTCCTTCCCCAACACTCCTCATTTCTCCCATGCCAGCAAAGTGAACAATTGTCTGATCTTTGCAGCAGGGAGAAAGCTATCTTTGCCTCTCACCAGCTGAGAAATGGTTTGTTTCCTTTTCAAACACTGTTGCATTCTTCTTGCAGCTTTCCTTAACCATTAAATATTTTATAACTCAGTTTCATGCCAGTGCTCCTTCCTGGGTGCCCGATAAGTGCTGGATTCAATGGGGAATTGAAATGCGTGGCAGCAAGTTTCACTTGCACCAACCCCACAGATGCTGCTGCTGGAGTCAACAGCCATAGTTAAATGGCATCTGGCCTGTACAGGCATTTTTCTAATCCTAAAATCTTTTAGACTGCATCACCGGATTCTTAACTTTTCTGAAGAATTGTCATGTGATGAATTCAGTAGTGGTGGAAAAAAGAACTGTTTGATTAATCTCACAGTCGCAAGCCAAGTGTACAGAGTGTATTTAGGGTCTATGCTCTTGCTTTTCATTTTCCTTCTTTCTGTGTTTCCCCTCTTTGTAGCTAGAATTCCTTTTCCTGTGTCAGTTAAATCATTCCCAACCAATAACTAGCTCCAGTGCCAACCCTTTGGGAAGCCTTTGAGATAACTACAGCCTAAATTAAACTCTCCCTTTCTTCAGCTATCTCCTGCAATCATTATCTGTAGTAGGCATTTAGTATTGTTTCTGCAAGAAAGCCTTGCTCCCATAGTATGCAGCATTGTGTTGGCAATGTAGAAAACCTCTAAGTAATATTCAGGTTCAACTCAATACTTCAGGGGGAAAACAGTTATTGTTTTAATTCATTAATAAGTTAACTTTCACTTCAGAATCTTCAGGGATTTCTGTTTTTTAGCCTTACATTTTCTTCCCATTTTGCTTTTAATGAGTTAAGTACCATAACCTCCCACTGTGTGTTTAATTACTGTACTGATTGCTTACTACGTATGTGATGTGGAAAAAATACAAAACTTAAAAGCAAAGCACTCTCCTTGACATCCCTGGGGATAAGTATCCATAAAAATATTAGAAAACACATTTAACTCTACATGTCACGAGTGCCAGGTGAGTAGTCTGGATAACTGCACAGCCCCTGAGGTCCCATGTGAATAGGCAATATACCTCATGCCAGCAACAGGACTTCCTTGACCTGAGACCTTGACCTTTGGTCATGTGTTTGGAAGACCCTTCTTTAGCACTACCTTTGCTCATTTTAGACCTAACATTCCTTTTTATTTCAGGACCTCTCTTAGAAGAATCTTTCCTAAACATGCATTTTTTTCTCTTTTCTTCCCCACCATCCTGTAGAGTCTTTGTCTGCTCCTCTCATAAAATTTTACACAGATTACCTAAATTGCTTTTGGGGACTTCTCATGTCCTAACTTGTAAGCATGTATTCATTTCCCAATTTTTATTGTTTAAAATAGAGGGTTTTTTTGTTTTATGATGATAACAAAAATGTGCACACTTTTCAGTACAGAACTTTTAGAAAGTGCTCATATATAAAAAAAAGATCACCCTATACAAGTGTCTGTTATGTGCACCTCTGTGTCAGGCCATCCAGAAGATGGTGCATCACAGAGATGAAGGCCTGATCTGCTCCTCAGCTCATGGTCCAGTTAGATGGTAGGGTCAAGAGCTGACAGATGGAGAGAGTGCCATCTAATAATGAAACTTTCTAGAATAAGGGAGAGCCTTGAAAAACAGATGGGAATTCATGGGAATATTAAAGCCCCTCCTGCTTTACTTTCCTGGATGTTCATCCATATAATTTTTTAAGATAATAAGGAGCTCTGTAATAAATATATTTACCAATTTACCTTCCTAGAAATAGGAGGTGATTTTTGAATTTTAAATATATGGCAAATTATTACCATATATTATAGACAACTCAGTGTAGTAGACTTTCTTAAGTATGATGCAATTTTAAATTATAGAGAGGTTCCAAAAATGTTGGTTGAGAGTTCCACGTCTGATTGTAAGGCACACCCAGGCTTTTTAAGGACATTGCATTCACAGTTTGCAGTTGATCTTATCCATTATCTCATTCTCACAAGTATCCCATGTTTTCCCTTGAGAACAAAACACACAGCTGGACTAAAGCGCAAAGTGTCTCCTGAGGGCCCAGAAAGAAAATAAAGACTTGCTCCTTATATTTTAGTTAACTTCACTTTTTAGTTATATTCTGTTTTATGTGCTTGCAACACATCTTATATGTTAAATACTAAAATATATACATGTACACACTTATAAGCAGATATAAAAATAGGGGAAGATGTCATCCCAAATTATTATTCTCTTTGTTGGACTACATTTGGTTGTAAGAGAAAACCTAACAGTGACTTAGATACAATATTCTTATTTTACATGTTTGTAGATGGTCTTAGAGTTAGTAGAACAGCCTAGTAATTTTATTAAGGGATTTTTCTATCTTTTCATCCATATGTTTGGCATGTTGCCATACTAGCATAAAATTTCACCTCATGGAGGATTCTATTCACCTTGCCCTCTGCCTGTAATTTTAGGTGAGTAGTGCTGTATGGGTGTCATATGGTGAAATGCTCAGGTGAATGCTAAGATTTTAAATTTATTTGCATTGCAGTTTGTTCACCTATAGAAAGATTAAGCCCAACATCCCGTTATTTATTACATTAAGTTATTAAACTAATAATGCCATTTTCTTTTAATCCAATCCGTTTATTGTGAAAGTTAGGCAGGTGCATTTAAAATAATTTTGAGATTCTCTAAGCTATGGAAATAGAAAAGCATTACGTGTTAAACCTGACAATTTCTGTACTCTACCAACTTGGATGATTGCAGAGACATTCCCTTGGATCTCTGATCCTCTGATAATGACAATGGGATAGGAAAAGCAGTTGGAAGAATGGGGGGAGGTAACCACTGGAGATAGTAGTTGTCGGATGAAACTAATTGATTGTAATTGCTTTGCTATTGTATTGCTCTTGGAGCCTGTCGCTTGTCAAAATCACTGATTATAAAGGAAAGATCTTACTTTTTATGCTGTAGGTTATGTTAATGAAGAGCTGTTTCTAGAGGAAATGATCAGTGGATACCAATAAATGGATAATAAGAAATTAAAGGAAAACTTAACTAACTTGATCGTGAGTTAATATACTTCAGCAGTCAGAGTAGCAGTCAACTGTGTGGTGTTTCATACTGAATCTTTTTGCTTGCCACTCTTGAATTTTAAATATTTCCCACTGCAAGAGAGATTAAGTCTGTGAAACTATCTCATACTTTCCTGAATAACAAATCTTCCCTGTAGAGATCTCTTGGAAAACAGAAAATGTGTCTATTTTACAGGGCTTTCATTTTTTTGATGAAAGAATAACAGGCAGGTATTTTGAAGTGGAAAAAATAAATTCCCATTGTATCACCAAGAAATTATATTAGAAGTGAATTTTTCAATGCTCACAGAATATGAGTAGTATATGAGTGAGCATCTATCTGAATCTGAAGACAATGTTTGCTTTTGCAGTATTCAATTTTAAAATGAGCATACTAAAATGATAACATTAATGTGAAATTATATCTAACATTTTGTTGTAGGGGATGCATGAATTTTCATAGGATTGCAATGTCTTTAATGATCATATTTTTCATAGTGGCATTTAAACTGTTAGTGATATTAGAGTGATCACATTTATTGAAGATTTTTTACTGAGCACCAATTCTGATTAAGGCTTAACCTCTGTCTGGCCTGAAGGAAGCCATGGACTAAAGAAACAAATACATGTGAACAAATGGTTACTCGCAGCAATAAATGCAGTGATGACAGCAGTAAAAGGTGCTGTGGGGACACAAAAGGAAGATGATGGTAGCTTTGAAGGATTTTTGGGTGTCTTCCAACAAGGAAAAAGATGGTCCAGGAAGAAGGAGCCGTGTAAATGTTTCTGGTATTTGGAGCAATAAAGTAAGAGTGAGAAATTAAGTTGGGTGTTTTAGTGTACAAGATGAGATCGGGCAGACAAAAGATCACAAGGTCCATGTCCTTCTTTGCTCTATTGAAGAATTTTGAGTTATTAATACGGGAATGGTGCCCACTAAGGAGTGTTTAGGATGGGAGGACATGAGTGAATTTCCTGTTAGGATAATGCCTCTCATTTTGGATGGTGATTAGGAACTGACTCACTGTGACCTCCAGTTAGTAAGCAAGTGCAATAGCCTGTGCCGTTGAGCATTATTAATATAGATCTATGAAAAGGAAATTAAAAGACCTTACATGCCAAATCATTTATTTATCTTTGACTTTTAAGTATATTTTTTATTGAATGTCACAGTGGAATTGGTGCTGATACTTAGTTGCTTAAAGCTGGAACTGGAAGTTCTACATGTGATTTTAGCATCTCTTTCTAGCAGATAGCACATAGTTATAGATTTGTATTTGGGAAGTAGATGTAGACATATAGCTTAATTGAAAAAAATGTAAGTAATTATGATTTTAAAATACATGTTTATCATAATGCTAAAAGTCACAATAACTTGGTCCTGTTAAATAATTACGAGAAATAAAACTTCACAAAGAGATTCTATTTTAAAATTTGGAACATCTGCATTTTAATTACATTACAAAAGGAGAAACTAAAGGAATACTTGGCTTGGCTATTAGCCAATTACAGCTCTAACTAAAAAGCAAATATAAACAAGCAAAATAACCCACAGAAACTGACATTGGTTTTCACAAACGGTCACAATATACATTGACCAGATGTTTAGTGACATCTGGCAATAATAAATGGAGGGGGGCATTGTTTCAATCCCTCATACAATATATTTGCTAAAACTGAAATTAATGAAAGCAGATTTGACTACAGGATCACTCAATTTTTACTGTGTATCATCAGGTAAGGTGTGTCTAGAGTGATTTCAATTGTTAAAATCTAGTGAAGAAATAAGACAACTGAATACAGTGATAGTCTTAGTCTGGGCTGCTGTAATATAGACTAGGTTACTTATAATAAACAACAGAAATTTATTTCTCACAGTCCTTGAGTCTAGGGAGTTCAAGATCAAGGTGCCTGCAGAGTGAGTGTCTACTGAGGTCTTCCAGTCCATAGAAGGCCATCTTTCTGCTGTGTCTTCACATGACTGGAATGGGCAAGCCAGATCTCTGGGATCTATTTTATAAGGGTACTAATCCCATTCATGACCTAATCACCTCCAAAGGCCCTCATCTCCTAATACCATCAGATTTAGAATTAGGTTTCATTATATGAATTTGTGGGGACACAAACATTCTGCCCATAATATGGTCACATCCAATTGCCTTTTTTCATTACAGGAAAGGGTTTATCCTGTCTGTCTAGTGTTTCCAAGGTCACTGCCCATCAGAGGGCTCAAAGCACAGATTCAGACTGATGACAAGAGCTGGTGGTGTCTGAATGCACTACTGACAGCATTTCTCTGTGTGCTTCCCTGACAGATACGACGACATATTCCACTGAGCGATCTGAGCACTTCAAACCTTGCCGAGACAAGGACCTTGCTTACTGTCTCAATGATGGCGAGTGCTTTGTGATTGAAACCCTGACTGGATCCCATAAACACTGTCGGTAAGCCACTGCAGCCACTGGCACTAAGGGCAGGCCCTTGAGAGGTCTGGTGGGAGAAGGGGATGTTGAGCTCTGCAAATACACAATATGATACACACAGTCCAGCTGTTCAAAGGGTGGAATCAAGAGTCTTAATATAAGAAGGGACAAGGCTGATATCTTTGGTATTTGAGGAAGATATAACTAAGTTAAAATCGACAAGATCTGAGTTTTACATGACCAAGGAAAGGGTGATTTACTTTTAGAACTACTAACGTAGTAGAAATAATTGTTCACTCACTTTAGAGCCTATAATTTTGGTGTGGGTGTTAGACACATGTGCTCATCTCAGAAGCAATCCCTTCTTGGAAACCTACAGGCTGCGACATGACAGAGAACACTGCTCATCTATGATCTAACATCTCAATGTTTATTATGTACAAAATCTCAGAGACTGTCACTGAGTCCAGAGAAAAATGCATCTAATTTTGTTTTTCCCTCATTTATTAATTTCAGGACATTCTTTTTGAAATTCCATCACCTCTGGTGATGGAACACTCTCCAGGAAGATGTTGTAAATGAGGTCATAGTTCTGTTATGTTCTATGTAGAGAACTATTTAGGGAAAATTCCCAGTAGATATCAGGAAGGTGTGTAATTGGTTTTCAGAGACTTAAGGTTATATAACTGTTAAAAATAAAACCAAGTAGACATCAGTGGTATACCTACAGGTACTGCAGCTTTAATGCTTCATAAAAGAATCAAATTAGCATCTGAAAATATTTCCCACCAAGCGTTTACTTCCAGCACTATCCTGGTAATTTGTTTCTTGCAATTGTATATGCTTCAGTGATCATATATATCTACACCCTTTTCCCTCTCTTTATTTACTCTTCTCATATGACACAGCTATTAAATTAATTATTCTGAATCATGAAGCATGGAAAATTATGACTTTTTTCTCTCTCTATTGCTATTATAAAACTTTATTCCATGTTGTTTTATTAAGGTGCCACAGAGAAATCCATTATATAGTTATGAACTTAGAGTTGGGTCAATAATTCCTGCCCAGCTCCCAGTGCCAGCCTTACCTCAGGGAGGATAGGTTGCCACAGTGGGCAGTCACAGGTTGGGAAGAGCTGATAAGTGACAGTAGCAGATCTCTGTCAAAGTTACCACCCCTCCTGTGTCAGGTTAAGCAGCTGTGACCTTTCCACCTTGCATGGCGCTTTTGTGTGGCTTGGGCAGTGTCATTACATTTGCCCTTTTTATACAATGTACCCCATTTCTGTTCTCTGTGAACTCGGATTGGGGGTGAAGGGATTGGGAATGGTTCCTCCTCATATTCCTCTTCTCTAATCACCTTTGTTTGGTCAGCACAGGCACAGATAGGAAACACACAAGTAACTTGGAGACCTCAGGGGCAAAATCCAGAATGAGCCACCCTTTCAAAGTATGAAGTGCTTTCACATTCTTACAGGTGCTCAAGCACTTGTCACAGCTACCTATGCCAATCCCATGGGATCATAATTTGGAAGTGGGCAATGGAATCAATTAAGTTTAAATTCCTAATCAGTTAATGTTGGGATAAATCAGAAGTCTTACCTAGAACATGGACTTTTCTGATGGTGGTTTACCTCAAGGAAGGGGTCAGATCAGGCCCCACAGTGGTATGTAGGCTGGTATGATTCATTTTTTTCTAAAACTGAGATGTTGAAAGGAACAAAATAATTCTTATTTTTCAACATTCTTTCTCATTATGTTCTCCATTATTTCATGGGCATATTAATTTGCTCGGGCTATTGTCACAAAGTACCACAGAGTGGGTGGCTTAAACAACCAACATCTATTTTCTCATAATTCTAGAGGCTGGAAGTCTAAGATCAAGGTGTCAGGAGGCTTCTTTTCTTTCCCAAAGCCATGAAAAAAGGGTTCCCTTCCAGATAGGCCTCTCTCTCTTTGGCTTATAGAGATGGCTGACCTTCCCTCGTGTCTTCTAATTTTCTTCAGTCTGTATGTGTCTGAATCCAGGTTTCCTCTTCTTATAAGGATAGCAGTCATATTAGATTAGGATCCACTCCATATTTTAATGTAATGACCCTAGTTTAACTTTACCTCTATACAAACCCTTTCTCCAGATACGGTCACTTTCTAAGGTACTAGAAGTTAGAATTTCAGCAGAAGCATGATTTGGGAGACACAGCCCAGTCTATAACAATGGATCTCAGGTCCACATAAAAAATATTTTGTTTTTGTACATATGTATACCTGATTTTTTAAAATAAACACAAGCAGAGATATCTATGATTTAACTGGAACAATGTACATGTAGAAAAATTTTGACCATTTGTCTTAATATTTTTTGCATATTTCATCATAGTCAACCTGTTATTTAACATAGTCACAACATAGCTAATCATGACAAAAGAGCAGTCTAAGACAGAGTCGTAACTCGAGTAGCTTAATAGAGACCTATAAATCTCCTACTTGTGTGCATGAATAAATCACACATTGTATGTGCCTGCTATTCATCTTCTAGGCTTTGCAGTGAATAAAAGGCTTACATTTGTTCCTGCATGAGCCACTTCTAAGATTTCCAATGTGGTTATTAATAATGTGCCATTTTGTATAGCACTCTATATAAGTAGTATGTTTCATTCATTCTTCTCCTTTTGACAACTGTTTATTAAGCACTTCGTATCACCAAGACACTGTTGAATAAATACATACAGAAATTAACTTAAGAATTAAATGGCACTGTGTTTTGTAATGTGCTTGGAATAAGAGAAATTCTTCATCATTAGGAAATAGAGAATGCAAAAGAAAATATTTTTGCATGACTGGCATGCTACTAGAAAATTTTTAATGATACATTATTTACTGCATTACATTTCCAGTGAAATGAAGCACAATGTAGTATAACAGAGCAATAATATAAAGGGCTGTGAGTGAATCTAGCTCATTAGTCTACTTTATACATGTCTCAAAAGATTAGACATTCACATCGAGAAAAATTAAGATTACATTTTCTAGTATTTTAAAAGTAAATTGTAATCCTATGATAAATGGATTCAAAACTTTTTTCTATGTCATAAAAACGTGATCATACTCTCTTTTCTGTCTGTAGGCTAGGGAAAAAAAATAGTAGCAAAACTAGTTAGATTGCCCCTGACAAAGATTTTGGAAGATATAGTAAAAAATGTGAACATTGCCAATGTTGGGTTAAGGGCGGTTTCATGTCCTTTTGTTTGTTATTTTCTCACATTTTAATGTATTTTCAGATCTTTCAAAAATCCACATATAGTTATAAATTATAGAGCAAACTAATGAAAACTTAAGGAGAATATAAAGATTCTAAAAATAACTGGGCATTATGCTAAATGAAATACACTAGATAGCGAAAGACAAATAACCATGTTATCTCACCTATAAGTGGAACCCAATGAAGAAAACAAACACATGAGCAAAATAGAACCAGAGACATGGAAACAAGGAACAAACCGACAGTGACCAAAGGGGAGGGGTGAGGGGGGTAATGGGGGAAAGAAGGGGAACGGTCTAGTCAAAGAACATGTATAAAGGGCCCATGGACAAAGACAATAGGGTGGGGATTGACTGTGGGAGCAGGAAGTGGACAGGGATAGGGAGAGTAACAGGGGAAAAATTGGAACAACTGTAATTGAACAATTTTTTAAAATAAAGAAAATTTTAAAAAATAACCAGTGCATTGTGGGGTGAAAATGGAGACAACTGTATCTGAATGATAGAAAAATAACTAGGCAGAGGAAATTTAAAGAACAATAAAGAAATAGGCAAAGTTTATCTTGTGCAATGTAAAATATACTATAAAGTCACAGATTGTTAGCTGACCAATTAGTCTGGCATACAGAACCTGGCATAGAGTGAAACTTATTGTAGAATAAGAGGAAGTTCATAAATAGGAGGAAAACTGAGAAACTGGTCACTGAATACATTTGGTTGACTATCAGTTAAAACACATCAAAATAAGATTTTTACTTATTTCTCTATACCAAAACTTATTCTTAATGAATTCAGAAGTTAATATAAATAATAAATAAATAAAATGTTAAGGCAAACAGGAAATAAAATTACACATTTATTTATGTCAGCAACTGAAAAGACCTCTTGAACTAAAAATTAACAGCATTGTCACGACATTGACACATTGTTTTTTGATCTGAATATAAAAAAATTTGATCTGAATATTGCCCTGAACCTGAGCAGGGTGGGTCAGTTTGTTGGGCATCATCCTGCAAAGCAAAAGATTGCTGGCTCAATTTCTAGTCAGGGCACATGCCTGGGTTGCTGGCTAGGTGCCCTGTTGGGGCAGATGTGAGAGGCAAGGGACTGATATTTCTCTCTTACTCACATCGATGTTTCTCTCTGTCTCTTTCTCCCTCCCCGACTCTTTCTTTAAAAATAAATAACAGCTTTAAATTTTTTATCTGAATATCAAAATTAAAAGATAAATTATCAGTAAACTATACAACAAATATGGCAGAGACAACATTTTGAAGAAGTCATGTAGTTGAATAAGAGTAACACTAAAATTAATCCTCAACAAGACAATGACAAAGGAGAACATGCTCTTCCCTTTAAAAGGAATACAAAAAAAAGCAATAAAGATGAAAAATACTCAGCTTCACAAAGAAATGTAGATAATTTTTTTGTTGGCTATTCTCTTTTTAATGATTTTTAAAAAGCAAATACTCAGGTGGGGTTTCAGTAAAAACATAGTCAATACTTGAAAAGTACCTATTGTTAAATATCTTCTGTGGGTAATATTTCAGTATGTTTCAAAATCTTTTTATTGTTTCTAAGAATTTAGTCTATAAGGTATACATGTAGATTTATTTGTAAGAATGTTCAACACAGGTTTATTTGCAACAGAAAAAAACGAAGCCTGAATTTAGATGTCTAGGCAATTCAAAATGTTTTAAGGACATGAAAATGCTTATTTTTTCATGTAATGTATGCAAATCAGGTTATACAATTACAAAGTCGAATATACAATAAATGACAAATTCTGACAAAGAAATAAATAAAAAGGCAACTAGGATTTACTATTATTTTCTTCTTTGATCCTTTTGAATTTTGCAAGGTGCCCACATCACACATATATTTCGTTTATGTAACACCTGTTGAAGACACTCGGCTGCTGCTTCTCATCTCTCCACTAAGAAAGACAGATAATGTCCCTGTCTCTGTTAAACTGAGGTCCGTATATATTATTTTTATTAAGCCAGGAGAACTTTCAATTAAACCCTCTCAGATTGAACACTATCAAGTATATTTGAATGTCTCTGATTCTTATTTTATCAATAATTAATTTATACTCTATAATAATTCTTTTTAATGCTAATTCATGTGTTTTGAAATATAGGAAAATACATCCCATAGAAATGTAGCTGGATAGAAAATGAAAGTAATTCACTAGAAACTCTTTGAGTCAAAATATTCAGAATCAAAGCAGGTTGTTCTCTAATATATTTATTTATGCCATTTCTAGAAATATTAAGAACTTGGGAAATCGTGCCATCTATTTTACTAGAGTGAAAGAGGTAGCCAGTGTAACTGAAAAGATTGCTAGGCGTTTCAATGGGCCAAATGTGTTCTAAAGCCAAATTTAAGTTAAAAGGACATGTCTCTTCTGAATTGAAGTTCATTAAATGTTTTACTGCCTGACTGCAAAAAATGGATTTTCAAAGCTTTGGAAAGGATAGCATTTGAGCTGAATTTGACCTGTAGTGATCATTTTGGAAATCTGTCAAGCAATTTACTTGAAGATGCTTGAATCACTTGAAATATGGAACTGCTAGAAAAGTAGGAAAGCAGTCCAATAGCAAACTTTGCCTGAGGCAATACTTCCATAGAGGAGCTGATGGTCTGCGCAGCAATCTGGGTAAAATGCTCAAAGCGGTGGGTGAAGGGAGTGATTGGATGGGGAGCAGAACCACACAGGAGTTGTTGTCCTTACTGTGCCGAGTTCTGCCCAAATGGGTTTTAAAATTAAAGCTTCCATTTTTAAGAGCATGATTGTGGACAAGGTGGCCATATCCCTATGATTTAGTATATAAAGTTACAGGACCATCCCTGTCGGTGCTTTGCTCTCTCACTTTGGAGAGAGCATTAGCTCTTTCACCCAGTGAGGGTCCTTTTTATGAAATGGTTCTCCAGTAAGTGCTCTGAGTACAACAGATGATGATTTTGTGTGGTCGAAGCAAGTCACAGCAGAAATGGAGTTTTGGCACATATCCCTGAACTCTACTGACAGAAGAGGATGAAGGCTGAAATATCTATAAATCAGAGTCCCTAAAGAAGGGAATTGAATAAGAGAGTGAAGAAACAGATGAACTTTCAACTTCGTGTGATAAATGTTCCTGAGAATACTTGCCACAGCCCAGACATAATTTGAATAATTTGTAATGTTCACATTATATAGCAAGTGGTCTGCTGGCAGCATTGCACAAGAAGTGAGCTAAGTTATCACTGTTCATCTCACTCTTTTCTGTGGATGGAGGTCATTAAAACAGTCTCGTTGGCTCGACAAAGCAAACACCACCACCACAAGGTACTTCATTTTTCAACTTGATAACACTTAGACGGTGGGGTTTTCTTCTTCTGTTGTAACTTATTTGCATTGGACCCAAGCTAGCATTTTTAAAGGGTTACTTAAATATCATGAAAAATAACTAGGAAAGCACATTTAATAAAGAATAATACCACATCTTTTAGTTAATGGCCAACAAATTTTACCTTATTTTTATGTTTTTTAACCTGTTTGGAAGCTCTAGTTGAAGGCTGAAATGGTGTTTCTTTAGGTGGTTGTTATGATTTGGGTCTTCTGTTCCATTAAAGAACTGATGTAAATTTGTTTTTCTAATAGCTGCTTATACATACATGAGGCAAATATGGGAGTCTGGATGGAGACATCTGAGTTAATAGCTGTGCTCGGCTTTATACTGGCTGTGTGAGATTTTTTTGCAATTTATTTAACTAGAAACTTCATTTCTTCATTAAAAATAAATCATCCTCAAAAGGTTGAGGCAAATATTAAAAGCAGCAACATATAGAACCCTCCAAATGCACCACACACGTTATGCATATGATAGTCTTTTCCTCTTCCTCTCTTCTGCTCATACTAAAACCAAGCAACAGAATATTTGCTGGAATTTGATAAGAGAACTTGAGTGGGTATCATATCTGCCTATTTAAGAGGAGACAGCTTTAAAAGGGGGAAACAGGATTGCCAAAGGATTCCTGTGTATATTCTGAAGGTTCAGGCTTCTAACTGGGACCAGTTTCAGTACTCTGACAAATTAACAATTTTGTATTATTGCTCCAATTCTGTAACCAATTCTTGGTTTTCCAAGATTTTCTTCTTGTTGAGTATAGCTTTAAGAGAAAAACTGATTTTCCTTTTCTACTTCAGCAGTATAACTCGTCCTAATTGTGTTAATCATTCCCACATGGATAGGCTGGTTAGTTTGAGTGTTCTTTCACCAACTAGCAGATTGGCAAATTACACACATTCTCTATAACTCAGTTTTCTTATCTGTTTAATGGGAAATACTATTACTACCCTTCAGGATCATTGTGAAGATTACTGTAATGAAGTGCACTTGTCTGGCGTGAACAGATAGTGAATCTAGCGGTGTAAGTGGGGTGTCATTGGTCAGGGCCTTGTGTTGCATCTTCATGGCTTGTTTACAGATCAGTTGATTTGTGCCAGGGCTTCTTCTTGATGGGCACTTTGTCTCCCAGCACATAGAATTGAGCTTAGACCTACTAAAGAGGATTAAAAATAAAAAAACTGACCCAGAGAAATTATTTTTTTCATTTAGTCTTTATTGTATCTTTTCCATTACCATTACGTCCCCTTGTATTGCCCTCCCCCGTCATCACCACACTTGTCCCTGTCCATGTCCATGAGTCCTTTCTCAGTTTTACTTAATCCCTCCACCCCCTCCATCCCTCCACTCTTCCACCCCCCAACCCCTCCCCACAACTAGCTCTCATCTGTTCTTTATCTATGAGTCTCCCTCTGTTTTGCTCGTTAGCTCAGTTTGTTCATTAGATTCCACATATGAGTGAAATCATAGGATATTTGCCTTTCCCTGACTGGCTTATTTCACCTATATAATATTCTCCAGGTCCATCTATACTGTTGCAAAGGGTAAATTTTTCTTTTTCTTCTTTTGTTTTTTACAACCGAATAGTATTCCATTGTGTAAATGTCCTGTAGTTGTTTTGTCCACTTATCTATTTATGGACACTTGAGCTGCTTCCATATCTTGGCAATTGTAAATAAGGCTGAAATGAACATAAGGGTATGTGTTGGGACCCTTCAAGGCCCGGCAGGTCCAAGGTATTTGCACAGATGGAATAATATTCATGGAGCCAGAGGATGTCTGGCATGCCTTTATTCATGGGTGGGTGAGCCACACATGCTGCAAGCTGCGTGTCTATCTGCATGTCTTGTGTCATGGCCCTTGCTCCCCAGCTTGGCATCCATCATGGCACCTATCTCCTTGCATGTCTCCCATCATCAATACTCCCAGCAGGGAGTCCCTATCTGTTTAAGTACCAGACAGAAAAAAATCAGCAAGATGCCAGAAATTATGTAACATAACATAATTCTGTGCATGTGAGCCCACTTCATGTTATGGAAACAGTTTATTGGACCCAGTCTCAAGGCTATAAGAACACCAGTTATCAGGCCCCTCCAAGGCAAGGGGAACACTGCTTCCCTTAGCTACCCAGACACCTGGGTGAGGAAGCCAGACTGCCTCCACTTACCCTACAAGGTACTTGTGTTCTTTCAAATTAGTGTTTTGATTCCTTCATGTATGTTCCCAGAACTGTGACTGCTGGGTCAAAAGGCAGATCCATTTTTAATTTTCTGAGGTATCTCCATACTGCTTTCCACAGTGGCTGCACCAATCTGCATTCCCACCAACAGTGCAAAAGGGTTCCCCTTTCTCCACATCCTTGCCAGCATTTGTTGTTTGTTGATTTATTAATTATAGCCATTCTGACTGGGTGTGAGAGGATATCTCATTGTGGTTTTAATTTGCATTTCTCTGATGATTAGTGACATTGAGCACCTTTTCATGTTTATTTGTCATCTGTATGTCCTCTTTGGAAAAATGTCTCTTCAAGTCCTTTGCCCATTTTTTAATGAGGTTGTTTGATTTTTTCATGTTGAGTTCTGTAAGGACTTCATACACTTTGGATATTAACCCTTTATCAGATGTATTGGCATATATTCTCCCATTCTCTGGATTGTCTTTTTATTTTGTGGCTATCTCCTTTGCAGTAGTTTGATGTAGTCCCAATTTATTTATTTTTTCTTTTGCTTTCTCCATTCTATTCTATTGATCTATATGTCTCTTTTTATGCCAGATGTGTGTGTGTGTGTATACCTATATATATAGGTATATGCTATATGTATGTGATATATATATAGATATACCTATATAGGTATATGCTATATCACATATATGTGATATATATATGTGTGTGTGTGTGTGAAAATTAAGAATGTGTCAAGAGAATCAAACCCTTCTTGTTTTATAAAAAGAAGCTGAAGACAACATTTATGAATTTTATCTTGAAGTATTTCTCTATCTATAATTCTGTTTTTTAATGATCACAGTTATTTTGTTGGTTTTGTGAATATCAGGAAAAGCAAAATTAGTCCTATGCACACACATATATGATATACTTATTAGGTAACCAGCATCATGTAGGACACTGAGGTTTCAATGGCTATTAAGAAAAAAGTGTTCCCTTTACAGTAACCAGAGGGGAGAGGGAGGGAATTTCAGGGGAAAAAGGGAAGGGATTATAGGAACAAATATAAAGGACACATGGACAAAAACTAAGGGGGGTGGAAATGGGACGGAGGTGGGGAGAACTTGAGAGGTGGACTGGGATGGGAGTAAAAGACAGAAAACTGTACTTGAATAACAATTAAAATAAAAAAAATAGAAAAAAAGAAAAAGAAAAGAAAAAAGTGTTCCCTTTACAAAACTTGCTTTTTGGAGTATGGAGAAGTCAACATGCTCTAGTGTGATAGGATTTTGTATTGGGCAAACACTGATAATCACTGGGCAATGAAGTCCACACTTGGTATAGCAGGGAAATCCTTCCCAAACTGGTGAGCTTAAAGGAAATATCTTCACCAAGTGTATCTGCATATAGAATTTCCTGTTCACATTTTAACAAATGGGAAGTTAACAGTACAATTTGTAGAAGAAACAGGAAAAAAATAAAACATTAAATGTGGTTTGGGGAGTATCTCATTTAGAGATATATATCATGTGATATAAAATGTATTTATACATGTGATAAGTGAATGGTATAGAATGTGTTTAGTCGTATATGACATACACTAAAAATAAACAGCAATTTTATATATCATTTCTAGCATATGTCAATGTTTATTAAGACACCCAATGTTCCAGGTTCAATGAAAGGTTATAGTAATATAGTGAAAATATTCTCAAAAAATTTATGGGAGGATTTTAGATGGTCACTTTCTAGTTCAGTTTAATGTGACAAGTTCTGTGTTCTCTATCATTAAATCTATGTAAACTATATGTACAATGATCATATCTGTATAGAAAATTCCAAAAAACAAAAAATCTGAAGCCAGGAAGAGCTTGTGAGAGAAAGTAACACACAGATTTGCATTTGGAAAAATGAGAGCCTACTCATTTCTCATTTTGAAGCCTGCCTTTACTGTCCAACAAAGACATGGAGAATTAAGCTGCTGTTGAAGAACATTCCCTTCAAACTCCAGGGAAGAAATTCTAAAATTATATTAGATTAAATTAAAAATAATCAGTTTGCCCTGACTGGTGTGGCTCAGTGGATTGAGTGCCAGCCTGCGAACCAAAGTGTTCCTGGTTCGATTCCAAGTCAGGACACATACATGGGCTGTGGGCCAGGTCCCCAGTTGGGGCCACGCAAGAGGCAACCACACATTGATGTTTCTCTCCCTCTCTTTCTCCTTCCCTTCTCTTCTCTCTAAAAATAAATAAATAAAAATATTTAAAAAAATAAAATAGAAATAATCAGTTTCATATCATAAATTTCTCATGGAATTGGTCACTTCTTTTATGAATTTTTTCCTCTCTTGTGTATAGATAGTTCTCAGAAACATATCAGGACACAGTGACATTTTTAATTTCATTCCCTCACACTCTGAATTTTTATGGCGAGTTTGAAGAACCAACAAGAATATGATTTTTTAAGCCTAATAAGTGCCACATTGATTAAATTCTGAAATCAAGATTTGTTTTCTTTACCCAAAATTAATCTATGATTTTCATCTGTATATATGAAATACTTGCAGAAACCATTTAGTAGCTATAATTTAAAAATAATTTATTAACATTGTAGATATACAAAATGATTTCCCATCACTAAAATTCTCCTAACAAATTAAACATTTTCACTGAAGGATTCCTTGACCATCAGTCACTATTGAATTATTCAGGGGAATATAAGGGAGCTATATTTAGAGATACTTATTGGCATGTTCAAATAAAAATGTCCTATATTTTCCCAACTAAAACATTTCTTTTTCTGTAGCATAACTGCTTTGAGGCTCATGGATCAAATAAAGTTAAACATGTAGAGCTTATCTAATAATGGCTCAGGTAACATTTTGGCATTTTGGCTTATAAAGTGACACATACATTCAGAAGAAACCAGAGAAAGAAAGGTTGTAAAGAGTTCCAAAACAAGGTAGATTTTTAGTTCCTCAAAGACTACGTTCTCATTTAAATGCAACAAAAACAGAGTTTGAGGTAACATCAGGCACATTTTTTTCAACAGAAGACTTCCTTAAACAAACAGACCCCAGGCTTTAGGGCAAAGGGGTGCTCCAAGATGGGGTTGTGGAGAGACTAAAATGATACCAGTCAGCCAGCATGCCCTCAGGCTGTCCTCTCTGGAGTCCTTTGATGGTGCATTGATCCCAATAACCCTGTGCTCCTGAAGGGCAGAAATTCAATTAGGAGCTCTCAGCTTTGAGACTTGGGAGGGAGAGGTGTTTGTGTCAGCCAGTGGCCCCACTGCTAGAAGAAAACCATTCTCCAGCAGTTATAAAACAGAAGCTAATAATAGGACAGTTGAGAATGAAAAAAATACTAGGTTGGAAAGAATTGGCAGAAAGAATAAGCTGATGAAGCAACTGCTTTAAATAACCTCACTATTTTGCTAGTTTGGGGTGTTCTCATGGGCTAATTTATAGCCACACTTGAAGTCACATGGAATCCTTACTCTCTGTGACAAGGTTTTATATTCAGTGCTCTGGAAAGTGCCTTTCTTTCTCCCTGGGTTAGCGTATGTACAAGATATAATAATTATTTTAATGACATTAAATAGCAGCTTTGATCTTTTCCTCCAGCAACCTAACCAAAACATTTTCTGGAGGTATGAAATGACTCATTTGTGGGTAAAACTTGTTTCTATTATTGTAACATTCCTGTTCACTTACCTGACTCTTCCACCAGGCAGTGAGTTCATCTTTGCTTCTGGAAGCTGCCACCTACTCAGTACAGGTATATTTTATAAGCAGAAAGAACTCCAGACAACACCTATTACCCACATTTTTTCAGAGGTCAAAATTGAGATGTTAAATTGGAGACAACAAAAATGCTAATATCCATCTTCTATTTCGTACCTACTAAGTGCAAGGAAGAAGTTCTGACTATTTATACACAATTTCTTGATTGCCTAGACAGTCCTTATGTCAGATATGAAGAGGCATGTTTGTGTCCCCATTTGATGCCAAGAAATACACTCCAAGAGGGAAAGTAACTTTGTCAAGGACATCCAGCCAATAAGTGGGAGGAGTGAGCACCAATCTCTATCAAGCTCTTTCTTGATCTTTTAACTCTTTGAGACTTTATTGTAAAAATCACTGAGGGCGACAGTTAAAAATATAGATTTTCACCCCAGCTGGGTGGCTTGGTTGAAGGTACCATTGTCCCTAACCAAAAGGTTGTGGGTTCAATTCCCAGTCAAGGCACATATCTAGGTTGTGGGTTTGATCCCAGGAAGCATATGGGAAGCAACCAATCAATGTTTCTCTCTCTGTTTTTCTCTTTCTCTCTCCCTTCCTCTCTCTCTAAAATCAATAATAAAAATATCCTCAGGTGAGGATTAATAGGTGTGTATATATTTTAATATATATTATATTAACATATAATGTTATTATATATACACATACACACACGTACACATACACATACATATACACATACACATACACATACATATATACACACATACACATATCCTCAGGTTCCTCCTCTGAAGCTTTTGATTCCTGTCTTGAGATGGCCTCTAAGACTCATACTTTTGGGTGATTCCATTATTGAGACAAATTTAGGGAGCTGTGAATGAGACTAGTGTTTCTGAAATGTTAGTGAGTGGATGAATCCTCTGGAAACCTTGCTCAACTGAAGATTCATGTGCAGTAGGTTTGGGGTGAGGCCTGAAATTCTGTATTTATGATAATGTCTCAGATGATGCCTATGCTGCTGGCCCACAGCCCACACTTAGAGCAGTGAGGAAGTAAATCACAGCACGCAATGGGACCCCGTCCCCATCCCAAAGGTCTTCTCATAATTCTGCCACCAGGATATATCCTCTGCCCATAAGCAACTCCATAATTATGTCTGAGCAAGATTTTCTGCCCATATATGAGACTGTGTTTGTGAAGCTTCTGTAGACCTTTATTTTTTCTCTACCAATTGTCTTATGAGTTCACATATCTGCCAGTTAAGAATCCCTGGTACCTGCAACATGACTTTGTCCTATGGTCCTATGCCCATCTCATCCACAGCAGTTTTATGAGCCAGATGTCTCATCAAATTCCTGTTATATCGAGGGGATTTTATATTCCACATCTGTGATTCATAAGTATAGGCTGGACCTTTATTATTTTTCCCAAGGAGCAAAACTTTTAAGTCAGGGTAAAATGTTGTCTGCAACATTCAGAGAAATGGATACAGCACTTATAAAAGGTTGTGAATAATCACACTACCCCAGGCATTTCTTTCATCCAAGATAAGTTATTTGAAGCACAGATATATATAATTTTCAAACTAAGAAAATTATTATGTGTACAGGTGACAAAATTTTAAGAAAATGTTACAATGAAGACTAAGTTTCAAAAGGAGAACTATGATTTATTGAAAATGATGTTATAATTCTAGGCCTTGCTGCTTTCTAGCTATGCAACATTTGGTAATATCTTAGCTCTTGCAGACCTTAATTTCTTCATTGTGAAAGCATGATTAGAGATAATTCATCAGATCACTTCCAATTTTAAAACAGGTTGAAGAAACAGAGGTCTCTTGCATTTTCACCTGTGTTTGTAAATAAAGTGTTTCACTGAATTTCTCTCAAAGAAAAGCAGAAGTATTTCAGACAGAGCAATCATTTGAAGAAGAAAACATAGTTCTGCCTTTTGAAGTACAAAAAATGAAATGCTAAATTAAGAAGGGCATCACTGTACAGAAAAGGTGGCACAAAGCAAATCTGTGACTCACCAATGCCAGGGCTTTCAGACAGGCCTGTTCATGAACTCAAAGTATTTTTCTTAAAAAAAAGTTCAGAGTCTGATTCATTAGATCTAGAGTGGGCTGACAGTCTGCATTTCTAACAAGCCTCTCAGTTCCATGGTGTTGCTGGTTGGGAACCTGACTTTGGGTAGCAAGGCTCTGTGTCCATGTGCTTCAACCTTAGCTGCATCACCCAGGGAAATTCGCAGAACAAATATATGTAGAACTCTGTAAGTGGGGCTTAGGCATGTATATTTCTAAAGCTGCCCAGGTAATTTCAATGAGCAGTCAACATTAAGAATCATTGGGCTATCCTGCTGCCATAGCCTTCTTTGCTTCCCAGGTGCCCACTGACTTTGGATTTTGTTTTATGAAAAGCACCTTTATTGCTACGTTAGTATAACCCAAACAAGTACTTTACCCTTACTTCTACCATGTCTGTAGATCAAATTGACTATGCTAAGAGACTGCTGTCGGTCTAGCAGCACCCTTTCCAGGCTGTGTCTCCATGCTAAGATGATTCCATGGTAGTCTATAAAGCAGGCCACCTTTGTATTGTGCTTCCCCTGCTCCAGCACCACCACCACTTACGGACATATTTCCATATGGCTACGTGGGTCTCCACAGCTGACGCTTTAAGGTTACCTGTTATTGTATTAGTTATGGTACCACACTTTACAAAGTGTTTCATGGCTGCATGTATAGAAGCTTTCTAATTATCCCTCTCTCTCCCTCTCATTCTCTTTTTTAATTTTTTTTTCTTTTCTATCCACACTGATCACTCACTGTCAAGCCTGTGCTAGTTGTTCAGTGAAATTTGTGCGTAGATGGAAAACTGCTGTTGCACTACTTCTTCGGAATTGTAATCTAGAAGTGAAATTGCTTGGCCCAAGGGTATGAACATTTTCACAGCTCTTGAATTAAAAATATCTAGCTTTTTTGGGGTACTTAAACTTCTATATGCTCATTTAATGTGTAAGCTTTCCTGTCATTATTATTTAGTATCTGTCTTTGATTAATAAAAACTTCACATTCTTTATATGAACATAAAGTGAATTTCTATTTTATTTTTACTTAAGTGTACATTTGATGGTAATGAATAACCTATAAGGAGTGCCCTTACTGGTATGGCTCAGTGGGTTGGGCATTCCCCCTGCAAGCCAAAAAGATTGCCAGTTTGATTCCCAGTCAGGACACATACCAGGACCCTGGTAAGGGGTGTGTGAGAGGCAACTGATCAATGTTGCTCTCCCTTTCTTTTCTACCTCCCTTCCCCTCTCTCTAAAAATAAATACATTTTTAAAATGAAGAATAAGCAGTAAGAAATATTAAGTATGTGAATAAAATGTTTGTCTTTCACATGTATTATATATTTTGATGTATAGAAGCTGACAGTTCATTCTCTGTATAGGCAGACATAATAAGTTGCCTTGTAGCAAACATTGTTTAAGCAGACCCTCTCAATTCTACAAATATGAGATAGGCATGCCCCCACATTTCTATGAGATGAAGGTAAATGGGTTGTAAATATGTGTGTTTGTGTTCATTAGCCCGCCCTTTTCATAGACCCCTTGGAATGAAAAGTTACAGAGCAGAATGAAACAGGTTTAAATTAAATATGGCTTTCTGAAACCCAGAACTCTCACTTCAAGCCCATCTCGCCTCCATTCTAACTCTCTGAGGTCTTCGAGTCTGAGAAGGGCTAGCCTTTGTCCTTGCTTCATTTTAATTTTCTGAAAAATTTTAGCAACACCATGGGGGAAAATGAACTTCACATACCAAAACAATGACAGAGGAAGCAATGTTATTTTAAAAAGAGATTATGGGCATGGATTAAAGAGCAATTTTAAAAGAGCATGAATTAGAGAAAATTTTTAGATGGAGAGAAAAGGAGGTGATGAAGCAATGACCAAAAGAGGTATTGGCAATGAGGATTTAAAGAGTAAATACCAGAGAGATTTGAAGGAGATACATCACAAGACATATCTGTTAGTGAAGGAAGAAAGGTAAGAGGCAAAGAAAAGATTCAAAGGGACTGTCATTTTTCTAGTTTGGGCAATTGGGTGATTACCCGCTGAGTAGCAAAAAGGAATGAAAACAAAGATTATATCATTCCATCAATTACTAGCTTTAAGAATAGTAAAATGAGTATGATAATAATAGTACCTGCTTGGTGGTATTATGAGAATTAAACTTGAACTATCCTGGACAAGCCAGAACACATAGTCATTCCATATATTAAAAAATTGGTAAAATAGCAAAGTCATTATTGAAGAATCTTTTCCTTTTCATATGTGTTAATCTGCTTCTTATCACACATATTTGTGTATGTATAAATTTATGAACTATTGCTTAAATTTGGTTTAAATAAAAATTCTTCTTGTGGGCCATTGCACGTTGCTTTAATTAGCTTTACTTTTGAGTGGGTTTTAATTCCTGAAAATACAATTCATT
Organism: Carollia perspicillata; assembly: GCA_004027735.1. Classification (NCBI taxonomy): domain Eukaryota; kingdom Metazoa; phylum Chordata; class Mammalia; order Chiroptera; family Phyllostomidae; genus Carollia; species Carollia perspicillata. Next base: position 54,143 of record PVKM010002991.1, read on the forward strand.
TTCCCTTCATTGTTTGATATTACCCACATGTATTCTGATATTTTAAATTAAAATACATTTTATTAAGTTTTATATTTTTATTTATAATATTTTCATAGAAATACAGGCTCATTTTATTATATTCATAGAATACAAATGAAAGTTTATAAAAGATACTTGCAATGGCGACCTCTAAGTATAAACACTATTAATATTTTTGCTTGGAACTAACACCTATCCTTTGCAAACTATTTGAAAAAATTCAACAGGATGGAAGTCTTCCAAGTTCTTTTTATGAGGCCAGTATTACCCTAATTCTAAAACAAGACAAAAGACACAAGAGAAATAGAAAATTATAGGCCAATATGCCTTCTGAACACAGATGCCATATAAAAGCCTCAACAAAATATTATCAAACCAGATCCAGCAATACATTAAAGTGATCATACACCCTGATCAAGTGGGATTCATCCCAGAGATGCAAGGTCGGAGCAATATTCCCAAATCAATTAATATGATATATCACATAAATAAAATGAAAAAAATTAACATGATCATATCAATAGATGCAGAAAAAGCATTTGATATATATAACCCAGCACTCATTTATGATAAAATTTATCAACAAAGTGGGAACAGAAGGGTCATACCTCAACATAATAAAGGCCATTTATGAAAACTTACAGTCAACATCATACTCAATGGACACAAACTAAAAGCATTTCCCTTAGGATCAGGAACAAGTCAGGGATTTCCACTTTCAACACTCTTATTTAACATAGTACTGGAAGTCCTAACTGCAGAGATCAGACAAGAGGGAGAAATAAAAAATATTCAAATTGGAAAGGAGTAAATAAAATGTTCATTATTTGCAGATGATATCATATTATACATAGAATACCCCAAAGATACCATCCAAAAACTACTAGATCTAACAAATGTATTACACAAAGCAACAGGTTACAGAATCAAATGCTCAGAAACTGATGGCATTTTTATACACAGATAATGAACTATATCATAAAGAGAAACTAGGAAAACAAATATACTATTTCATCAAAAATATAATAATAAACTACCAAGGAATAAATTTAACCAAGGGGGTAAAATATTTACACTCTGGAAATTGTAGGACACTGAAGATTGAAATTAGGGAAGATACAAATAAATGGAAGCTTATATCTTGTTCATGGACTGGAAGAATTAACTTCATTAAAATGGCCATACTACCCAAAGCAATCTATACAATCAGTGCAATTCTATTAAAATACCAATGGCATATATCACAGATCTAGAACAAATGTTCCAAAAATTTTCATGGAACTAAAAAAGACCCCAAATAGTCTCAGCAATCTTGAGAAAGAAGAACAGTGTTGGAGGTATCACAATATCTGATATCAAACTATACAACAAGGCCACTGTAATCAAACAGCCTGTTCCATTGATCTATATGTCTGGCATAAGAGCAGGTATATAGATCAATGGAACAGAGCAGAGCTCAGAAATAAACCCACAACTTTATGGTCAATTAATATTTCACAAAAGATGCAAAAGCATGCAATGGAACAAAGATGGTTTCTTCAATAAACGGTGTTGGGAAAACTGGACTGGTATATGCAAAAAATGAAACTAGACCACCATATGCAAGAATAAACTCAAAATGAATAAAAGACTTAAGTGTAAATTTTGAAACATAAAAATCCTAGAAGAAAACATAAGCAATAAAATCTCAGATATCTCACATGACAATATTTTTACCAATATATCCCCTAGGGTAAGATATATAAAGGAAAGAATAAATGAATGGTACTACATCAAATTAAAAAGCTTCTGCTGAGCTAAACAAACTGTCAGCAAGATGCAAAAAGAATACATTCTATGGAATAACATTTTTTTGTTAATGATACATATGTAAGGGTTTAATATCCAAAATATACAAAAAAACTAATACAACTGAATACCAGGAAGACAAGCAATCCAGTTAAAAAATGGGCAGCCCTGGCTGGTGTGGCTTAGTGAATTGAATACCAGCCTTCAGACCAAAAGGTTTCCATTTCAATTCCCTATCAGGGCACATGACTGGGATATGGGCAAGGTCCCCAGCAGGTAGGTGTGAGAGGCAACCAATAAGCATATCTCTCACACACAGATGTTTCTCACCTTCTCTTTCTCTCTTCCTTCCCCTCTCTCTAAAAAATAAATAAATAAAGTCTTTTTAAAAATGGGAAAAGGACGTGAATGGACACTTCTACAAAGAGGACATACAGATGGCCCATAGACATGAAAAAGTGCTCAACATCACTTATTATCAGAGAAATGAAAATTGAAACCACAATGAGCTCTCACTGCACACTTGTCAGATTGGCTTCCATTAATAATTCAACAAAAAACAAGTGCTGGTGAGGAGTACACAAGGGAACACTACTGCACTGTTGGTGGGACTGCAGACTGGTGCAGCCATTGTGGAAAACAGTATGGAGTATCCTTAAAAACCTCCCTTTTGACCCAGCAAGTCTACTTTTCAGATATATCTGAATAATCCTGAAACACCAACACAAAAAAAGTGCACCACTGTATTCATATCATCATTATTTACAATAGCCTAGATCTTAAAACAGTCTACGTGCCCATCATTAGACGAGTGGATAAAAAAAGCTGTGGTACATTTACACAATGGGATACTATGCAGCAATAAAGAAGGCAGAACTCTTACCTTTTGCAACAACATGGATAGAACTGGAGAATATTATGCTAAGTGAAATAAGCCAGTCAGTGAAAGACAAATACCATATGATCTTGCTTCTACGTGGAATTTAATGAGGAAAATAAACTAATGAATAAAATAGGAACAGAAGCACAGATACATAGAAGAGACTAACAATTGTTGGAGGGGAGGGAGGGAACTGGATGAAAGAAGGTGAAGGAGTTAATCAAAGAGCATAGTTTTATGACACATTGAAACAGACAATGATATGGGGATTGCCAAGGGAGGAGGGGTGGAGCTGGGTGGTTAGGGCAAAAGGAGGGAACTCAGGGACATTGTGACAGCATAAACAATAAAATACAATAAAAATAAAAATATATTTTGCCTGCAGTGTTCTAGGGTTAGCTAGAAATATCTTTATATTTCATTTTCTTCTTTACATATGTGGTATTTACTTGCATTTATTCAAGTGTTTCTATAACACTCCCCTTAATAGTTTGTAGATTTCTCCATGTTCTCATCTGTAGCCCTTATTAATTGTTTTACCCTTTTATCTTTTATTATTTAACCATTATACAGTAACCCTTCTATTGTTTTTTATAGTGATATGAGAAAAGTATTAAATTTCATATTTTTTCTTATATCTGTATACTTGGGAATTAAACATTCTGTTAGATTTCATATGGGTGGCCTTTTTCAGCCCTATAATTGTGCAATTATGCAACTAATTCATCTTTAGTTCTTATGGACATTCATTAAGTTTTCACACATAATTGTATTGATCCAGCAGTCTAAACCAATATTAAATAAAATAAAGCTTATTAAAGGAATTTTCATTTTTTGTCAGACCCTAATAATTTGTCTAACAATTTCAACATGTTCTTTTACTTGGTATAGGTAAAATTTGTGTATAGCCCTTTTTATCAAAATCTATATAAAGGAAATCTTTTTCCTCATTAAGCTTTTCATTAGTATATTCAATTAATAGTTTTGCCTGTGTAGAAATATCTTTGTATTCATAAGATAAACTTAATTCTATTGCTTAATTACAACCACTAATAATGTACTGAAGATTTTAATTTAATATTCATTAGTGAAATTGGCCTGGGTTAATTTTTTAAAGCTCTTTTACATTAAGTATTAGTTTTATTTTTATTTCACAAAATAACTTTAAAGGCTCTATTTATTTCCCAAATTTCAGAGCAATTTGTGTAACAGCTGTATGAAGGTTGCTTTATATTTTAAATGAATATATCAATAAATGAATCTATCAAGATCCATTTCATTAGGATAATTTGTTTTTACAACTTATGCAGGCATTTCTAATATTTTTATAATTCAGGACAGTATTGTCCATTTTTATAAACATATACAGTCATTTCATAATTTAATTATACAAATGAAATTTTCTCTTTCTCTTTTTTAAATGTTTAGGTTTCTTTCTCCTCCCCACCCCCAAATGAGTGCATTTACCAGGTTACTGAATATCTTCTCAGAATTTACCTTTTCTTAACTTATGTTTTCTATAGCACTCTCTTAAATTTTTGTGTAATTTATGTTTAAATTAGGTTAAAAGCTTTATTTTTCTTTTCTTTTTAGTAATAAAATACCTCATGTCTTGCCCAGCATGGCTCAGTGGTTTGTTTATTGTCCTGTAATGTGAAGGGTCACAGGTTAGATTCCTGGTCAAGACACTTATGCCTTGGTTGCAGGCCAGGTCTCTGGTTGGGGCATGGGAGAGGCAACTAACTGATGTTTCCTTCTCTTTTTCCCTTCCTTCCTTTATCTCTAAAAATAAATAAATAAAATATTTAAATAATAAAAATAATAAAATACTTCACAACATTATTGACATTTGAGAGTTGTCCACAATAATTTTGTTTTGTTTTATTTTGTTTTTGCGTTTTAGTATACTAAAGTCTTCATAAATCCCTCTTTATTTTGGGGGGAGTGACACTGGTTGACAAAATTACACAGATTTCAGGTATACAGCTCTACAACATGTAATCTGTACACTGTATTGTGTGTTCACCACCCCAAGTCAATCTCTGTCCATCACCATTTATCTCCCTTTTATTCTCTTCTACTTTCCCCCATCACCCTTCTCCCTAGCACTCACCATGGACACTGTTGTCCATGTCCTTGAGCTTTTATCTCTTTTTTCTTAATCCTCCACCCCACCACTACCCATCCTCCTAACCTCTCCCCTGACAGCTGACAGCCTGATTTCTATCTATGAGTCTGTCTCTGCTTTGCTTATTAGTTTATTTTGTTCACTATTTAAAAAAATAAGATGTTACTGCATATCCTGATTTTCTCCTTCACCCAATTGTTAATTGGCAAAAAAAATGAAGAATATAAAAGAAGAGAATATTATTTAAAATTATATCTCAAGTATCAGCCCAAGCGTCCATCAGTGGGTGAGTGGCTAAAACAGCTATGGGAGTTTTACACGATGGAATACTACTTGGATATAAAAATGAAGAAAATTTTACCCTTCGAGACAGCATGGATAGACCTAGAGTATATTATGCTAAGTGAAATAAGCCAGTCAGAGAAAGACAAATGTCATATGATTTTGCTTATATGTGGACTCTAATGAGCAAACTGAATTTGCAAGCAAAATAGAGACAGACTCAGAGATAGAGAACCAGATGATAGCTCTGTGGGTTGGTAAGGGGGTGCGGAAATCAAACAAAAAGGAAAAAGGACTTATGGAAATGGTCAACAGTGTGGTGACTGCAGGGAGTAAAGGGGGTATTAGGGGATAAATGGTAATGGAAAAATATAAGGGAATTTATTACTAATAAAATATGAAATAAAGAAATGTTAAAAAGCAATAAAAAGCTCAATATAATTTTTATTATACCACATCTCTACATCTCAAATCATCTTACTGTAACTATTCATTATTTCAATCAGAGACATTGAAATAAAGAACAAACTGAAATTAACCAGAGAGGAGGGGGTAGGAGCTAATGGGGGAAGATTGGGGAAGGTCCATCAAGGACATGTATAAAGGATGCATGGACAAAGCCAAAGGGGTGTAGGTTTGGGGGTGGGAGGTGGGGATGGGTGGGATGGAGGGTGAAAATGGAGACAACTGTACTTGAAAAACAATAAAAAATTTAAAAAATGAAACATTTATTTTTAAGTTCTTTAATCCAAATTTTGAATATTTATTGAGTAATGATGGCAAATTGTGATTAAGTGGGAGGGAAAATATCATATCAGTAAAATTTTTTCACAAGGTTTTTACATCAGATATAAGTTGTTACATAGTTTAAGCACATTTTTTACTGTTATGCCTATTAGTCTGCCCTTTCTGTTGTAGAACAATAAGTCTAACATATGGGCATTATTAAAAGGTCATGCATACTTAGATGAAGTGAAAAGGTTTTCATTAATAACTGTTTGTAAGCAGCAAAACTTCAATGATCTGAATCCTCAGGCATAGAAACATTCCTTTTGCTTCTGCATTATTTTTTTTTCATTTTTAAATATTTTATTGTTTGTGCTACATACCATTATTTTTAATATGGCTCTTTATTAGTGGTCTCTCTCATGCAAAAAGAAATGCAGACATTAACAATAAATAACATGGATCTATTTAGATATTAAATTGTTAACTGTGTGTTTGTCTAACATCATAAATGAGGTTGAATTGAGCTTGAGAATGATATATTCAACCTAGATCTCCTTTTGTCTTCATAAAGTCTAAATTTTGGTTTAAAATAAAGTACAGACAAGACTCTTCATAAATGTATTTTCAGTTTTTCTGCTCTTCTTTAATACATTACCATTTAATTTAAATAATTTTTTTCATATGTTTAATCTCAGAGGTCACAAAAAAGTGTTACTGACTCATTTTGAAGATATTGTCACTACTTTCCTTTCTACTCTGAATGATTCACTTTTCAGTGTTACATTTAAAAACAATACCTGTCCGGCAATATATTTTATAAAATTGCTTCTTTGAGGCTTTTGTTCTAAA
>PVKM010002992.1:0-60663 GCA_004027735.1 Carollia perspicillata
CCCTGCTTCTTTCTGTAAACTTCTATATTGCAGTTTATTTATTCTCTGTTAATGTATAATCTGCTATTAAATCTATCATTGGGTTTCTAATTTTTTTTTCAGTTCTAGAAAGTTTGTTTTTTTAAACATGTATTAATTAAATTATTTGTTCCTGAAATTTTTAATCTTGTTCTATATTCTTGGGCATAGTAAATATAGTTGTTTTATAGTCTGTGTCTGAGAATGTGTAACATGTGTAGCCCATGTGGGCTTCCATCTGTTATGTTGTTCCTTTGTGTGCCTCATTATCTTCCTTTGAATATGCATTAGACATTGTGTCTGAAACATTATTCGTTGAATAAGTTGAGGTCTAACATGATAATTCCATTTGTTTCTACTAGGCCCAACTGTAACTTAATTTTAAGGCTTTACATTTTCTGGATCACTCAGGTGGCTGAAGACCATGCTAGAGCTAGTTTTACTTCCAGTTCTTAATTACTACTATAGTGTTGCTTTTTGGACCCCACCCTTGTCTCTAGGGCAGCCGGTGCCCAAGTGACTTTCTCACTTCTCTAGGTTTTGACCCTTTCCTGAATCTTGGCCTGGTATGTGCTTTTACTCTTCTTAGGCTGTGCTTTTTAGGAAATGTCTCTTATATTTCATTGAACTTTTTCCATTTGCTTTAATGGAAGGTTGGCTCAGATTATCCAGCCTCCCACATCCTCTGTAGTTTTTCAATTAATGTATTTTAATCAAAATAATATGTAAATGATTTGAAAAATCAAGTAATACTTAAAGGTTTACAATGGGAAACAGCAACCCCTCCCCACTCTGAGTCCAGTACCCCAAAGCAACTTTTTTCAGTACTTTAGGTGTTTCTTTCAGTATTTACTCTTTTATTTTATATATTTGTATTGCTATTTTTATCTAGAATATTATTTTTTACAGAAATATAGCAAACTATTTTGCTTTTCAATTAATTTATATATCCTTGAGATTTTTCAGATTACTACAAATAGAGCTGTATTATTCTTTTTAAAAAGCTGTATAATATTCAATTATATGGATGTAATTCATTTAATGGTTTTTTTGTAGATTGATTCTGGTGTTTTTACTATTATAGACAGTGCTGTGCTTGTTCACATATCATTTTGCTGATGTTCCTACCTATCTGTAGATATCTTAGGAGTAAGTTAGAAAGATGAATTTTGTATTTTAACAAATATTGCCAACTTCTGTGTTGTTACTTTTTAGTTTTTCAGTTACTATATTTTGACTTTCTATTTGGAGATACTAGATGTTCCAGATCACCTCACCACTAATACTTTTTGCTCCATCCTCTATCGGAGTTTCAATTAAATCACTACACAAAGTTTAAATTGTTGTTAGTATATAAATTCTCATGCTAACCCCAGAAGTGTTCAATGATTATTTGTTCTTTCCTGTAGAATTCTGATTTTTGCTTGAAGTAACAGTTACTTAATTTTTTTGTTTAATTTTCTATACATTGTAACTAATTCTTACCATACTCTTAGAGCTATAAAACCCCTCTCTATGCAAACAACATCAGATAATTTTCTCAGTTCTTCCTGGATTTATCCACGCTCTGCTCCAGCCCAGACTGCTCTTTAGAGCTAGTATGTAAACATTGTCTTACAGCCTTCCTTTGACATCATCCTGGAAAACGCCTTTGCTCCAGTGTTGGTCTCAGTTTCCTGGATCTCAGATATTTATCTCTTTTGGTTTGCTACCTGGTTTTTGTAAAGTATGTTTTCTGATAGCTTGCTGAGGACAGTGCTTGGGAGGTAAATGTTTTGAAGTTACAGTATCTTCTGCCTTCACTCTTTATTGGTTATTTGACTGAGCATAGACTTCTAGATTGAAAGTAGTTTTCTCAGAATTTTAATGCATTACTTTGTTATTTTCTTGCTTCAAGTATTATAGTTGAGATATATTTGATCTCATTTTATTGATGAAAAAAGTCACATTTGTCTTGTATTTAAAAAAATATGAGAAAGTTTAAAGTGAGAAATACAGACAAAAAGTCTTGAAACTGCATGCCTTACAAATTGTTCCAAACCACTTAATGGATTAGTGAAGTTACAAAATCAAGTCAGTATACTATAAAGTGAGTTAAAAATCACAGTGTCTGTATACATTATATTTTCAGGTGGGTAAACTTAATTTCTTAACAGTACGTAGTCTAGCAAGCTACTTTCGTAAAACAAACATAGAGTGAATAACAACTGGTATTCATAACCTCAAGATTAATTTTTACTACTGGGTCTAGAATTACACCCTACCTAAAAGCTTCAATATCTTGCTATTTCATGGATGCTGGCAGAAGATACATGATTCAGGTAGAGACAGAGGTCTTGATTATTCATAGCATAGCAGATAGCATGAACATAATATTTGTATAGGGACCCTCTTGCTCTTTGGGTCCTGCGAGAGTAGCTTGCTATGGCCCACATGGGTGCAGCACACACAGTGCGTTCGTATTGCAGCTCGGGGAATTCAGCACTTTTATAGTAGGTGGTAAGAAGCCTGCTAGTCGCCCCAGGGGAAGATGTTAACTTTATCTCCCTAGGTTGCTTGATTCAAACATAACTCTGAGAGATGGCCTGTGTGAATGGAGGGTAGGGTCTTGCATTTTTGATGCACCCAACAAGTCATATGGGGGTATAGGAGGCCTATGGACAAGTGTTTCTTCTGATAGATTTCATCAGGATGTATTAAAGGAACTTTCTACAAGCAAAGTAGTTGGGTCACTTTAATGATAAGATATAAAGTTAGTGTAATTTGGAAAGGAGGAGATCTTCAGCCTGGATTAGGGTTATATTCCTAATGTTTTTATTTGAAAGTCTTTCAACTGCTTCTGAGCTTTTACCCTAATGTAATAAAATGAAAAACATGAGCTCAACCTCTTCAGCAGTCTACTGTTACCTTAAGATTCTTGTTAACAACAGCTAATAATGCATGTAGTCTCTAATTTTGTTTGATTTCAAATGAAGACTTTATTAAAGAATATAGCCTTTATTTAAAAAAGATGGAGCTTATAATTTTCTGAGCACATACTGTGTGTGTGTGGGGCTTATTCTTCTGGCACTATGTAAGTTTTTTCTTTTTTGTTTTGTTTTGTTTGTTAAGATTTTATTTATCTCTAGAGGGGAAGGGAAGGAGAGAGGGACAGAAACATCAACGTATGGTTGGTTGCCTCTCGTGCGTCCCCTGCTGGGAACTGGCCTGCAACTGAGGCATGTGCCCTGACTGGGAATCGAACTGCGATTCTGTGGTTCGCAGGCCCACACTCAATCCACTGAGCTACACCAGCCAGGGCTAAGTTTTTTCTTTATCTCCAACTTTGTGAAAGTTTATCATGCATTGATAGGTTTCTGTTTGTTTATTATTTAAAAATCTAGTTTATGGCCATTAATTTGCCACTTGTAGCGTGGAAACTTGTCTCATTAGTTTAGGAAAGAATTCTTGCATTGTGCCCTCAAGAATGCCTTGTTTTCATTTTCTGCTTGTTTGTTTGTTTTTTCAGGAGCTCTTGTTTGTCAGATACTGGAACCAGCCAGATATTCATTCTTTTTTTTTTTTTTTTACTTTATTCCAGCTGCCTTTTATTTCCCAATATAACAGTTGTACTTTGGAGAGATTTTCGTAATTTATCTTCTAATCCCTCTGTTTAATTCTAATTTTATCCAACACATTTTTAATTTTCAAGCATTCCTTCTTGATCTCTGTTTCCCCCCTCTTTTAAAAAATGTTTTGTTCTTACATGTAGATTCTTTTATTTTTAGAGGATATGAATTATAACTTTTGTTTTTTAAGTTTTTCTTCTGTGTTTATTGTCTGTCTATTTTAGATTTCCTGTTTTATTTTGATCTTCATCCATATTTGAAGTTTTATTCAATTTTATCTGGTCCTGTTTAACCATATTTAAAATAGGTATTAAAAAAACTGATTGGAAGTTGTGGGACTTTGAGAGTTTATAACAGGAGCCTCCCTAATGTCTGTTTCTGGAGGTTTTTCCTCTGGAGTTCAGTTTCTCTAAGAGAAGAATCTTCTAATCTGTGGGGAGGGCCTAAGCATCTGTCTGGCTGCTAGCTGACCTGAGCAAGGAAATGGCTTGGGGTTCTTGTTCAGCATGTAAACTTTCATTGAGTTGTTATATTTTTAGTAAAATGTTTTATGGTTCTCTGATATCATTTCTGGAGTTTCAAACTTCTTAGGTGAAGGTAAACTGAACATACCTTTTGGCAAAGACTGATGGTTGAGTGTGAAAAATCCACACGAGCCTGAGGCTGAAGCCTAAGGCACCATCATATAATGACGTTTAGGGACTTAAGAATGAACCTGATAAAGGACACATGGACAAAAACTAAGGGGGGTGGAAATGGGAGGGAGGTGGGGAGCACTGGGGGAAGGTCTGGGATGGGAGTAAAAGACAGAAAACTGTACTGAAAAACAATAAAAAAAAAAAAATAATAAAAAAAAAAAAAAAAAAAAAAAGAATGAACCTGAAATTTAAAAGAAGAGTTTGAATTACTACTACAATAATATTAAAAATTCAAATAGTCACATTTTAAGATTTAACAGTATTTAACAGTATAGTGTGCAATGCATTGTTAAATCAATAAATACTTTCCTGGCACTTTGAGCTGCTTGATTGCTTCCAGGTCACTGAAATGCCTGTTTGTGATGTTAAATACTCATTTTCATTGAGGGTATAGGTTAGAAAACAATTTTACATCAATATATATTGACTTTCAACCAGTGTTTCTACTTACAGCCCATCTCCTTGTTAATTCCTTCAGAGGTAACAATTGACTTCAACCCCTTAGCTTGTATAGGGTTTATAACATTATGTCTGGTTTGTTTCTCATTGTTGTTCCCCTGTGGAGACATTTGAGTTTTAGCTATTTGCTTCTCATCTTTCAAACACTTTGATATCTCTTGTTCATTTATGATCCCTTCTGAAAACCTGGGGATCATTAGTACCTGCAGTTGCATTCCTTGAACAACTTTCTTCTAGTATTGCAGGGAAACTCGAGTTTAAAAATAAGAATTATGCAGTCTTCTCAGTAGTGTAGTTTTGAACTAGAGTCTTAAAGCTACAAAGAATAACATAAGAATATAGTACTTTTCTTCCAGGAGTTTATAATGAAAAGGTAATAGAAGTGATTCTTCTCAGCAGGTGGGAAAAAATATCCCTGTCCTTGTGAAAAAAAAGTTGTATTTTTCAGAACCCTGTTGGCTATCACTAATTGTCATAGCCCTAGCAAGTATTTGAAATGTGAGTAGAAATAACTCTCAGGAACAGATGTTGACTATAAAGAAGGTAATCAAATCAGTTTTTTAAAAAAATTCTGGTTGGAATTTTGCAGAAAGTATTTTTTATTAAAGCTGTTCTTTGGCTAAGCTGTACTTCTCTTTGGACTCAAAATACAATTTTTACCTCCTACCATATTTTGCCGTGTATAATGAACTCTTTTTTTGCCCAAGTCTTTGAGGGGGAAATAAGGATGCACATTATATATGGGTAGTACCTGAAATACCTAGTATCTGTTCTTGTGTTTTGTAATTAGTTGTTATATAAGATTTCTTGTATTCTACATAATATGTTAAAAAATAAATACTAAGATTCTTTTATAATACAAAAACTAAGTACCTAATATAAATAAATTAAAAATTAAATTAAATTAAAATGAAAGATTTTTTTCCTGAAAGTTTGGACCAAAAACGTGGGTGCACATTCCGCATGGGAGTGCAGTGTACATGGCAGAATGCAGTATACAATGTCTGCCAAGTACCCTAAGAAACAGTTTAGGACCAGTTAAATGTCTGTGTTCATATTACAAACATTCTATATTTTTGTTCAAAATTTAAAACTCATTTTTGACTGAAAATATTTTAGTGTGGAAATATTTTAAGTTACTTCAAACTATTTTACATGACAGTGGAGTTGGGCTCTCCATTGCATAATGCTTTATAAGCACCAATTTAATAAATATTTATATAAAGCAGAAATTATCCGAGTCAAGCATGCAAGTATGAATGTATTAGATGTTTAGAAATATGTGTATTAAAGAGTGATTGTATTAAATTTAGGACAGTTTAAGAGCCTCAGTAATATACATACACCATCAAGCACTTGACATTAAAATGCCATGAAATCATTTATATCCAAGAGTCATTGCATTGATTATTCTCAAAGCAAGCATTATAAGAAACTGCTAGGTTCTCTTTATTTTACAGAGTATAAAGGTGTTAATGACATTAATATAGTAACCAATGAGGTTGCTCTCTCTTTTTAAAGCAATACAGCTTTAAGGGCATAACAAACAAGGCATTGTAAAGAACCTTTATGTTATACCTTATAATTTATACAGTTTTTTCATGTATATGGTTTGATTTAATCTAAAGTGATCTTGTGAGGTAAGTAAAGCTTAAAAAATTGAGCTACTCATGGTAGACTACGTGTCTAGCATGTTTTACAGCTCTTCTAATTCCAAGATTGTACCTGCTGCTCTCTGAACCAAATCTTTGTGGTCCTCTGACTGCTTGATTTTGCGGGGGGACTTGCTTTTTTATATGATTGTTATCTGGTATTGCTGGGTTTTTTTGTAACTTAAAAAGTTTTTTCTTTTACTTCTAAAACAAAAGAAAGTGATGTGTTTGGTATTAAATTCTAAATAATACTTTTTTAAACTATCACAAAACATTTATTCTCAAAGGCATAAACTAGCATGAGATCTAAAATGGAAAACATTTTTTCTTTATTTTTCACATAATTTCTTAAAATTCAAAATGAAAGTTTCTAAATTATTTTAAAATTTGTATTACAGATACTACATTTCGAAAGGTGCTATTGTGGATCAGCTTGGAGGAGACCTAAATTCAACTCCATTACATTGGGCCACAAGGTTTAAATTTGCTTCTCGATTATTTTCCCCTTTGGTTTCTTTATTGGTCTATAATTAAGCAACTTTTTTTAATGATATGCTAAAATGAATAGGAGAACTTATGCCTATAATATATTTACATCATTACTATACTAATATATTGCTGCTCACTGTTACCTGCATTAGTTTATTGTCCAGAATGTCCTTGGGGAATTAATCATGCTTATATTAAATCCATTTAGTTATATGATTGGGTTAAACTTCAGATTTATAAATGTAATACTTTTGCAGCCTATATATGTTTACAATTAAAGAAGTTGCCAACTTATGAAATTATTAAGACATATTGGAATAAAATTAATAGAATATAGAATTAAGAACCATGTACTCTAAATGTGTCTTGACATACGCCTGATATAAAATAACTGAAAAAAATATTTGTGCTATCTTATCTCTTTCACCATTACCCTGTTTTAAAAAAAAAACCTTTCCAGAGGATACTGTTTGAAATAACTATATATCTAAATGTTTATTCTTTTATGTTTTAGACAAGGCCATCTATCTATGGTTGTGCAACTAATGAAATATGGTGCAGATCCTTCATTAATTGATGGAGAAGGATGTAGCTGTATTCATCTGGCTGCTCAGTTTGGACATACCTCAATTGTTGCTTATCTCATTGCAAAAGGACAGGTAAAAAAAATCACAAGGGTGTGGATTTCAGTCAGATGATCTTCATGGGTTAAATGCCTGATATCATTGGTGTTACAAGTGTAATAACCTAGTGATATTTAAATAATACTTTCTGAATGATGAGAGAATTAATAAATGTGTAGTTAGTTTAATATTCTGCTATGTAATATTTAATGTAGTTAACATAAAAATAAGAAAGGCAGTCATGAACCACATTATAGTCCATTAAGTTGGGCTTTTTTATTTCTGATAGTGATTGAGACAAACCCCAGGAAATATGGGAGAAAATTAAGGTATTTTTAAAAATATGTCATCTGAATTCATTTAATCATTCTTTGGAGATAGAACTGGCTATTTTCTATATTAAGTACCTCTTGAGGAGAATAAATTCTTTAAGATCATTTTTTCAGTTTCTGCCAGATAAAGTAATGCAGCTTTATACATCAGAAAACTTCTCATGACTTAAGTGGTTCTTCTGATTTTTCTCCTGAATGTGCGTTGACTATAATCATGTTAAATATTACAAGTTTATGTGTACCATGTTTTTGTAATAAATACATTTTGTTAACAGTAATGTCACTCAGTTTTTCTTTCATGTGTTTTCTCTGGTTATATTTAAACATTAGTTTATAGCTAAGGATCTCATAAGAGTAAGACAAAGTATTTTAATTCATTACAACTAACATATATTTGTTATTTTAATTTAAAATTTTAAGCTTATTTATGCCCTGGCTGGGTGGCTTAGTTGGTTGGAACAACGTCCAGTAAACTGAAAGTGTGTGGGTGTGATCCCCAGTCAGGGCATATACCTAGGTTGCTGGTTTGACCCCCAGTTGGAGTGCATAGAGGGGGCAACCAATTGATATTTCTCTCTCTCTCCACCCTCCCCACCCCCAGCAAAAGCAGTGGGGAAAAAATGTTCTCAGGTGGGGATAAAAAGTTTTTTTGTTAAATTTTATGCTGATTTAGAATTTGAGTAGGATTTGCTTTATGAATCCCATAAGATACTTGTTTTTGCCAGTGTCAAGCACTGACAGTTATTTGTTGTGCATTATAGCTTAGGAAAAGAGGCATAGACTGGTTAATTGCTGGAAGGGAGAGTTTATTATCTATTACTGTGTTAACAAACCACCCCAAAATCTATGATGTGATATACTGCCAACCATTTATGATAGTTCACAATTCTGTGCTTTGGCCTTGACTAGGTGGTTCTAATTTTGATAATGGCTGGGGGTTGCAGTCATCTGGGGGCTCAGCTGGGCTAGAGGATAGCTCACTTAAACATAACTTTGTACCTGGTAGGAATGTTTTAAAAGGCTGGGCTCAGCCGGAATGCTGAGACAGCTTGGCCTGTCTTTTTCACCATGCAGTCTCCTCTTCTCCACACTACCCCTCCATGTGGTCTCTCCAGCAGGGGAAGTGGACTTCTGATGTGGCTGAGACATCCCAACAGAACGAAAACAGAAGCTGTTCTGCCTTTTTTAAGTATTAGGTCTTGAACAAGCACAGTAACATATCTTCATTATTTCAGTTAAAGCAAGTAACAGAGCCAGACCATGTTCACTGTGGGAACACAAGGGCTTGAGTACCGGGAGGCGAGGTTTATTGGGGGTCATCTTTGGAAACCAGCTACAACAGGGAATTATCCTTGTTCTCCCACACTTTCTTCTAGACCAGTGATGAAGGGAGTGGATGGTACCTGACAGTAGCTCTAGTGGCTTCTGTATTGCAGATATAAATTTGCAGTACTCGTTCTCTTTTTTTCAGTTTTTAACTGGATAAGAAAAGTGGTATAAATTTTGGAGTCTCCATGGTCTTTCTTGTTTATTGATCTTGGCGCTTCGATGATTTCAGTAATCCTTTTAACTCTAGCTTAGGATGTAGGCTATAAAATTCTTAAAGGGCAGAGATTTCTCCCTGTGACAGTCACATTTTGTACAATAAATACATGACGGTGATAACAAATGCCTGACAAATATTCTTTTTCACAAGTAATTTTTTTCTGCTTACAAAAGTAACCCATGCTTAATATAAAATGTTCAAACATAATAGAAGAGCATGAGTTAGAAAATGAGATCTCACTTCTCCCTTTACCTCATCTTCTCACCGAGGTCACTTCCTTTAACAGTTTAGTGTGTATTTTTTCAGCATTTTTTCCACATATACTCCAATATATTTTGTAAAGCACACCCATCTAATGTGCCTTACATCATACTTTGAATGTGGTCCAGGGTCCTTCTCTGGCGTATAGAACTCTATATGATCTAGCCATGGATACTTCTTAAGCTTATATTCTGTCATCTCCCTTTCACTTACTCTGCTTTAACCACCCCAGACTTGCTGTTTCTTGAGCAGCAAGTTGATAGGCTGTTGTCTAAGGGCCTTTGTGCTTGCTATTTCTTCTGCTTGGTAAATCCTTTCCTCAGTTACACACTTCTCTCTCTTCAATCAGATGTTAAATAGTACTTGATCATTCAGGTATTATTAGTTTTGATTAGTTCTCAATTATAAACCATAATAAATAAATATGGTTTTTTTTCTTTTACCTTTCACTGACTTTAGTCAATAATATTGTTTCTCTTAGTATTAACTTTGCTCTGATAAATATAACTACATTTCTGTTACTTGATTTTTCAGGTTTAAATAATATCCTTTGACTTACAGCTGTTACAGATTAGGACTCATACTTTTTTTCAACCTTTTCCATTGTTTCCTCATTTGTTTTGTTGATTGGATCAATTTTACATTTTTAGGGCATATAGCATTTCAGTTCAGTTCGTCATTCTATCCTTCACAAGTGTTTCATTTTAGTTATACTGTTAAATATATTTAGTGCTCACTACCAAATCTTTTGGATGATTTTCAGGAGAAAAGGGGGAAAAGCTAAGTTATGGATCTTTGTTGATCATGGAATTCCCATAAGCTTTTAATCTGGGCTTGTTAATTCTTCCTAATAGAGAATATCCATACATCCAGACTGAACTTGGAAAAGAAATACCAAGTTTTAAATCCCAAACCAAAGAGAGAAAAGGTTGAATTTTATTTTTCTTTTAGTACTCTAGCGATGTGGCATAATTTTTACATTTTTATTTATTGATATTTTTCATACCATCACTTTTTAAAATAAATATGAAAAATTCACAAAAAGGAAGAAGAAACTTAAAAGAGTCTATGTGTTTGTTTTAATTAAGCCTCAGATTTCATTGAACTTGAAGCCATGACAGTGAAGGAAATAAAATAAGTCATAGTCCTTAACTCTCATGTAAGAAACAAGGAAGCTTGTCATTTTTAAAAAGATTTTTATTGAAAAAAGTCAATGTACGTAGTATTGGAAATATTGTTTCAAGTTACATAAGATGTTCTTCAAGGCACTTAAAGTAAATACAAAATTGGATTTGTAATAGATAAGGCATAACATTCAATTACAGTATTCATGACGAAGGACTGAACTGATGACATCCAAACATAAGTGTTTTAGTTTGTCCCGCGTGTAGTGGTTCTCAGCTTTTTCCCTGCCTCAGTACCCTTGGATACTGTTGATGTTTAAGACATATTCCCATTCATAGTAGTGGCTCACAGAGAAATGCTGCATAGACATAGTAAGCGCTTTACAGCACACTCACTATAGCTCTGCCCTCTCTCCAGTGACTGACACATTAGATAACAGCTCAGATTTCAACTGCTGGTTTAATGTAATTCGGGAATGAGAAATGGGCAAAGGACGAAGGGGAAACTTAATACTTGTTGAGTGTCTGTTATGTTCCAGGCTGTATACACAGAGTATTCCATTTAATTATTGCAAGGGTCTGATGCGGGTCTGATGGAGCCATTATTTGTATATATATTTTTAGAGGAGGATGCTGAGGCTCAGTAATTTTGCCAGTCTTAATAGCTATCAAGTGGTTAGAACCAGGAATTTGAAGCCCTGTCTGTCTTATTCTGAAGGCTGTGCCTTTCCCAAGCCTTGAAGAGTAGATGGATAAACATGTCTTTTCAATTAATGAATGGTTTTCGATCATCTGCTCTGCTGTGCACTGAGAATATAAGAATTTAATATAATGTTGATCCTCAAAGAACTCCCAGTTAATGAGACAGGTGCCTCAGTCATGTAGGATAATCGGTCCAGATTGGACTGAGTTAGGAGAGGTAATTGTAGGGAAGTGAAACTGATAGAATTTCTGATATATCAGAAGGTCATGAAAGAGGATTTAGATAACTAGGGAAGAATTTTGGTAGAATAGGTGGTAGTTTTAATTTCAGTTTGCTAAAAGGAAAAAAAAAATGAAGCCTAAAGGAGAAAATATAGTACCAAGTAAAGCAAACAGTTGGGTAGGGGAGGAAAAGTAATCATAGTTTTACTACACGATTTTGCTGGGAATGGTCATAGATTTATAATAAAGTAAACATCAAATGTTTTAACGCCAAAGTTACAATAGATCTCTTGAGAGGAAAGAATAGGAGAGGCATATCCTTGTGATGTGATAAGGCAAGGGGAGGAAAGAGAGAAATTCTCATTTTGCACACTGAGGAGTCTCAGAAGATAATGTCTAAAACTGAAAAATGAAAAAGCAGTGATCTGCATATCTTATTTTCAGATGTGGAGGTAAATACCAAAACAATGGACTAAAAAGGTGAAAATCGTGGGGAATAAGGCAGAGAATTGCTTTTTTACCAGAAAATTTGCAGAATTATTTAACTCTAACAGTGTATATTCATAATGATTAAAATGAAAAGCAAACACTAAATTTTTAAATTTTGTTTTTTGCCTTTTTAAAAAATTTTTAAACATTTATTAAAAAGACAGGTCTTTCATTCTTTGTTTTGAAATGCCTAGGAGTAAACAGGGTTTCATTATTCCTTTCTATCATGAATTAGTATAAGTAAGTTTTCAGAGACTTCAATCGTTTAATCTATCCTTTGTGGCTGAAAGATCAAGAGTAAGTCAAGATCTTTAAATGCAAAATATTGAAAGGTTGACTAATAATGCATCTTAAAAAGGAAAACTGTAACTATGTTAATTAAATACATATGTAATATATACATCAATTAAATGTCTGTATATGCATTAAAGTTTTTAATGAAAATAAATAGTTTTATTTTGATCCTAAAAATTTTCATAAATCACTCATGATTGAGTAGTGTTATATTGGCTTCTCCCATGATGTGTAAATTAGATTTTTCCAAGTAAATTTGGTAGGAACTTAGAAATTTTTATTGTGACTTTTTTTTTTTTTACTCTATCAGGATGTAGATATGATGGATCAGAATGGAATGACACCTTTAATGTGGGCAGCTTATAGAACACATAGGTATGTAACCATTATATAATACTTACATAATTTTCAACATAATAAAATGTAAAATAGCTGACAAGAAAAATCAGTTAATGTTATACTTATTAGTATTTAAATTTTTCAATATGAGTACATACAACCTATAACATATAACAAAGTACATATAACATAAAGTACCATTTTTGGTGTTTGAATCTCGATGCTTACCTTTACCTTGGTAATTGCAGTGCCTTTATTTTCTTTCAACAATTTTTAAGAATGGAAGAAGATTTTTTTAAAGTAAATTTTTAATGTGATTTGCATATTGGCAGGTTTAATATATTAGTAAGTTGCCTTAAATCATTTTTGGAACAATCTAGATTTAAAATTAAATATATAACTAATTGTATAGATATTAATAACATAATTCCAAGATCAAAACAAGAAAATATCAGGACCAAGTATTCTCTGTTGTGGAACTATATTTCTTGATATGATGATGCACATACTTAATATTTCATATTAAAATGTTATCTCATTAGTAATTATAAAGCTGTTGAGTACAGGTTGGAAGTGTTCCAAGATGGAATGCAAATACAACCACAATCAGTTTAGTGTCTGTAACGAGTTCTATAATTGAAATTAGGGTTGTTGTTGTTTTGTTTTGTTTTTTCCTTTTCAGTGTGGATCCAACTAGATTGCTTTTAACATTCAATGTTTCAGTTAACCTTGGTGACAAGTATCACAAAAACACTGCTCTGCATTGGGCAGTGCTGGCAGGGAACACCACAGTCATTAGTCTTCTTCTGGAAGCTGGAGCTAATGTTGATGCTCAAAACATCAAGGTAAAAATATCCTATATTTATTATGCTGTGTGAAATGTGGTTACTAAGAAGTAAATATCTTAATAAAACAGGTTCTTTCACAGACTGTCAAAGATGGAAGAAACTTCGTATTTAAACTCAACTACTTGCACCCATACAAGAATTTATTTTGAAACACTGGTTTGTTTACTTTCATCTTTTAGTATTGAAGTAATTTTCAGATTTTGGCCTTTTTATTAGTGAATCCTTATTTACTTTTGGAAATGAAAGTAAATAATCTGTATTTTTATAGCTGAAGGGAACAGTTTTCTAGTTTCTTTAAAAAGGTCATTGGAGAGAGTCACAAGTTTGTAGTTAAACCACATCATGGTAATTTTTAGTGATTCTTTGACCAGGTCATTTATTGTCTTATTTTTTAAAGATCAGGACCTTTAAATGTGGTGAACACCATTATGATGTTTATAGGAGAGTCCCTCTTCTCCCAGTGCCAACTCCTGCAGGAGAAGGATGTGGAATTGCCTAAGCAGAGCCCAGTTACCAGTTATACTCTTATGAGTGTTTAGAAATTTGTAGATATTTTATGAATACCTATAAGAATTTTCTGTTGGTAGTTTTAAATTTTGGGTGACCATTCTCATTTGTAAAGCTTAAGGATCTACC
Organism: Carollia perspicillata; assembly: GCA_004027735.1. NCBI lineage: Eukaryota > Metazoa > Chordata > Mammalia > Chiroptera > Phyllostomidae > Carollia > Carollia perspicillata. Next base: position 14,341 of record PVKM010002992.1, read on the forward strand.
TCATCTTTCAGCAACAGGTTCTTTCTATGAAATGACTTTAAACTTTTAAACATCATCTTTAAGTAATTTGCATTCATAAATAACTTGGTGCCAATGACAAATATTGTTTAATTTTGAGTATAAGCCATAGTTTTTTCTGAGTCATGTTTTTTAAATTTCCAAGGGATATATGTGCTACTTAAATATGAAAGGGGTTCAAGCCATATAATTATCTGAAATGGCAATCAAAAAGTAGGTTATCTCCTGCTGGATCAGGACATCGATTTATGTTTCAATGTTAGTTCTTTCTCTATTGAGTTCCTCTAAAAAATGAAGGTTAAACTATTAAAATGAAATAGCTCAGACTAGTTATAAGAAGCCTAATTCAGTTAATATAATCAATATTTAAACATGAATTTAGTTAAAAATATTTAGTCAAAACTAAATATAAAATCTCATCGGAAACTAAGAAATTGAGAAAACTGTGTATTTTCTTTATTTTTCTCTCTGTCTCTTAAAATTTGAAGTCTTCTTGTTTCTACCATAGTTCCTGGCTTGTGATGGACACTCTTAAGTATTTGTTAACTGACTGACTGAATGTTGTGTAGCTTACTTAGCTTTACTTCTAAGTTAGTTTTCATGACTTGAGTAGTATACCTCTCTGCCACTCTGAAATTGTAGAGATAAATTCTTGCTTTTCCAAACATTTTTAAATAGGAAACTCTGAAAGGTTTATAACACTGTAATTAGTAAGTAAGGCCTAGGAGGAAAGGAAGGAGGAGTTTCACTAAATAACCCCCTAAGAAAAAAATCAGAGATTACTTTATGTTTTATAACCTGGATTGCTTTAGAGTACTATTTTTCTTTTCTTTGCTACCAGACTGACATTCCTAAAGTGATTGTGTCCCAGGAATACATTTCAAGATATTTAGTGGTATATAATTGAAAAGATAGAACCAATTTCAATATGGCAAATAGTGATTCTTCATACACTCTATCAAGAGCCATATCAGTATGTCAAAATTGCAGTAATACCAAAGAATTATGACAAGATGACTACATCGTTCTGAAGTTTGAAACTAGTAGTGTATATATTTTGAACATTTAAAAACATCTTTTCTGTTGTCCATGTCCGCGAGTCCTTTTTCCTTTTTGCATAGTCCTTCCACCCCCTAACCTCTCCTGCCTTAGCTGTCATCCTGTTCTTCGTCTGTGAGTCTGTCCCCATTTTCCTTGTTAGTTCATTTTGTTTATTAGATTCCATATATGAATGAAATCATATGGTATTTCTCTTTCTCTGACTGGCTTATTTCACTTAGCATAATGTTATCCAGGTCCATTCAGACTGTTGCAAAGGGTAAAATGTTAAGGCCAAGTAGTATTCCATTGTGTGAATGTCCCATATCTTGGCGATTTTAAATTCTGCTGTAATGAACATAGTGGTGCTTATGCTTTTTCAAATTAGTGTTTTGGGTTACTTCTGATCTATTCCCAGAAGTGGGATCAGTAGGTCAAAAGGCAGATCCATTTTTAACTTTGTGAGGTACCTCCATGCTGCTTTCCACAGTGGCTGCACCAGTCTGCATTCCCACTAACAGTGCAGAAGGGTTCCCCTTTCTCCACATCCTCTCCAGCACTTGTTGTTTGTTGATGTACTGATGATAGCCATTCGGACAGGTGTGAGATGATAATCTCATTGTGATTTTAATTTGCATTTCTCTGATGATTAGTGACATTGAGCTTCTTTTCATATGTTTGTTGACCATCCGTATGTCCTTTTCAGAGAAGTGCATATTCAGGTCCTTTGCCCAATTTTAATTGGGTTAGTGTGGTGTGGTGATAGGTGGAAGGGGTATAAGTGGACTGAGTGGTAATGGAAAAAAATACAATAAAGGTTAAATCAAAAAATATTATGATAAAATAATATCTTTTCTGTCGCCATAAAATTTTAGATAACTTCTCTTTGATCATGATTTTTAAACATTTGAGGTATAGTTTGTGAATTTAATGTCGTTTCAAATAAATACTGAATACTTGCACTCCACATTAACCATTGCAGGAATTTTTGATTGCTTAATAAGAGAAATGATCTCTAATAAATTTAGATAGAAAGGTAGTGGTAGGAGTAGAATATTTGAAAAGACTTAAATGGTTTGGACCTTATACTTTTAATGTTTTCTAGGTTCAGACACATGTTTTTATTTGGTACCAACATAGGATAAACTGGAATGTAGCTTTCTTAACTAGTTCATGTGAATAATATACCTTGCAGAATCTAATGTTAGTAATTAAGCTAATTATTTTGCCTGTAGAACTTTTATTTAAATTTATGGTATTTTTAAGTCACTTTTCATGAATATCTCAATTTTATCTGCCATGTATAATCAAGGTTATCTGTTGGCAAGCATATTTTAAATGTAATTATTTCCCTGGTAGCTTCTGGAATGACATTATTTTTAAAGAAAATAGTCAAAGGAGTCGATTGCCTCAGCTGATCAGGGGACATTTACACTTTCAGAGTGAAAATAATCTTTCTATCCACAATGGTGAAAAAGTAGATTTTTGTTTTAAAATGTACTTTTTATGTAATTAAAATGATAAAATAAGTACCAAATGTCTTTTCTACTGGAATTTGGCATTCCTAATATGCTGAAGTCTAATTACCATCTTGTAATGAACATATTTTATTGTCTAATTACCATCTTGTAATGGACATATTTTATTATCCATACAACAGTGTTCAGTGCTGGGAAGTCAGTATTTAAGATGGATTGTCTTTTTTGTTTGTTTGTTTTTCTTTTTAAAATATTTTATGGTTTATGCTGTTAGAGTTGTCCCACTTTTTCCCCCTTTGCCCTCCTCCACCCAGCCCACCCCCCACTTCCATAATCAGTCCCTTCACAATTGTCCATGTGCATGGGTTCTTCGTATGTGTTCTTTGACTAGTCCCTTCATCTGACAGGTGAAGTCTTTATTCTCTCAGAACTTGCATTGTATTGAGGGAACAGACAATAGTAAATTACAGTGACAAATGTGGTAGAGTGATGAGGGCTGAGAGGGCCACATCACCTAAGAGTGATTTATGCAAAGATATGTGGGGAAAGTCTTGCCATGTAGTGGAACCTGCACATGCAAGGCCCAGGGATAGTGAATAAGCCAGGAATATAAGCTTGCCATATCAGAGGTGCAGAAATGGTAGCCTGGACCGATAGCAGTGAGGGCGGGAGTGAAGCCACTGAAGGAAGCAGGTGCCAGATCACGCAGGGCCATAATAAGGAACTTTAATTGTATTCTCAGTCATGAGAAACAATTGGAAGGATTTATGTAGGCTGGTTATATAATCTTTGTGTTTTAAATATTTATAAAAGGTTACTTTGGTTGCTGTATGAAGAATGCATTAAAGAATTAAGGAAGTGGAAGGGACAGATGAAGATCAGTTAGGCTGTTGCAGTAAGTCAGGCAAGTGACAATTTAGTTTAACCTATTATTGAAGAAGTAAAGATGGGGGGAAACAAATTGATTTGGAAATGATAATTTAAAGTGGAAATGAAGTAGATTAGATATGAGGGTAAAAGAAACAACATTGATGACTTATGTGTTGGTTCGAACAACTGAATGTCTTGTGATATGTTTTGAGGTTGTGAAGACTGAAGGAAGACTTTCTGGGGTGAAGGTGACAGGAATTGGTTCTGCTTTAGTCATGTGTAATTTGAGGTGGTGCCTGTTAGCTATGTGGACTGCCAAGCTAATTAAGTAAACTTAAATTGCTGCAAATTTTGAAAGGGGGAAATTTATTGATTTAAAAAATCAGCTAAGATTCTATGTCCAGGAATTTGATAAATAAAGTTGATTTATACCTGTATATTTTTACATTTTTATTTCAAGTATTAAAAAATAGCTTGGTACTAATCATGAATTACAACAGAAAGATGTAGCCTGCAAATCTGGGTATGGCTTTAATAGCAAGTAAAAGTTATATTCTTCAAAGAATATGCAAAATTATACTTTTTGTTAGTTATATAACTGTCATTTGATCCTATTTCTTCTAAAATAGCTATTGCCTAAATAAGGTGAAACTTAAGTTTCTCAGAAATCTGTCCCTATATTAACTAGGTATTTACCCTTGTAAATTAGTTATTTGGATAAGGGATTCTGTTCTTTTAATGTACAAGCAAAGGATTATTTTATCAAAAGAAGTTAGAACTTATTTTGGGGGTAATTCATATTAAATGAAGGGTGACTTGAAAATGGCTATTTTGATCCTTAAAAAGATCAAAAAAGGCCATATACTCTAGATTAGAGGTTCTTAATCTCTGACCCACCTATAGATTTTGGTTAGGAGGTGGGTCTATGGACCCCTGAAATTGTTATTTAAAAAGTTACATTTTATAATTTTTCTAGGGAGAGGGCCAATGGCTTTTATCTGATTATTCAAAAGAATTTAAGTATTTGAATTTTCAGTAATAATAGTGAGGGTGGTGATTTGGCATACTAAGACTTTTTCTAAATGACCTATGTAGTTATTCTTTTTTATGGTAACATCTCATTTGTGGATTTTTTAAAAAGCAGTTTACCTCTTTGCACCTGTTTTTGGTTATAGATAAATATAGATGAATTAAATATTGGGAAAACAATCTTTGAGTGATGCCCAAGCATTTGTAAATTTTTTTCTAAAATTATTAAAGGACATAATTTTTAGCATGTGAAGAATGTAAAATTTGAGCTTTCTTAATTAACATATTGGGAGACTCTTTAAATTAGTTAAGAAACTGTTTCAGACAATAGTTTCTATTACCTCTTAAGTAACCTGACCTAGATGATCTCCAAGGAGGAATTGTCCTTAGTTTTAATAATGAAATTCAGCTCATTTAGGCAAAATACGATTTCCCATCCTCCACTTTCCATGTTTATTTTAGTGAAATCCTTGAAGAATTTCTTTTAAACAAATCGCTTCATCCATAAATACTCCATGAATTCTTGTTGTTACTGCTGTTCTTATTGTTTGCTATTTTAGCTAACACATGGAGTGAGCAAGTATAGGCTTCATTCGGAACCCTGATTTTAATACAGTTCTTTAAATTAATTGCTTGTTTATTTTACCAGCTGAATAAAAGAACTATACAAAAGCAGTCAGTCGACTAGAGGAGTAGTTGAAAGATTTCTTAAAGCTCCCTCCATCTTTTTATCTAGGCAATCCCTAGGTGTCACATGGCCCTCTAGTGGAAGGGATGCTCAGCTGGACCGAGGCAACTGCAGAATATTCTCTGGGAGTTGTTATCCAAGGGATTGCTTTTATTCAGGTAAACTTTATAGTTTGGATTAATTAGCTGGTTCTCACAACTTAGGTGATAGAATCTTTCCATAGGTAAGGAGATATTTTAAAGTAAATAATCCTATTTGTAGAAGATCACCTAGATTAGTCTGTTCCTAATTAAATACTATTGATCTTTTTATTAAAGGATTAGTTGGGATTTTTTTTGTTATTGTGGTGTTATAGTTGGTGGCAGTGGTCTGTTTATTTTTTTTTGTTTGCTGCTTTTTGTTTTTCAGCTTAAAAAAAAACTACTTCATACTTGATAATAATCCCTCATAAGTAAGGCACCTCAAGACTCCTTATTCTTTTATTTTCGTCCAGTTTTTTAAAATAAAAGAAGAAAAATAGTGAAATTTTAAGTAATTTTGAATATTCATTCATACATTCTTGAAATTTTGGCAAACAATGTTTAATTTCACTTTCATACTTAAAGAACTAGATAAGTAGTGGAGAATATTAAATAGAATAGATATATAGGTGTTTGACCACAGGAGAAATAAGATTTTAAATTAATAAAGGCTAAAGAAAGCATAGGTCTAGAATTAGGAAAGCTATTTCTTGTTTCATATTTCCTTTAAATTGTTTTAGTCTGTTTACTTACATTTCTTGGCATTCTTTTTGTGGAAATAAAAAGGAGCTACAAGTTCATAACTTGAGTTTTACTTTTTTGTTGTTATTGTTACTGCTCTTACTCCCTTTGGAAATTTTTGGGTGAGTGAATGAATTTAAGATGACAAAGAATGGCAGTATAACAGTAGTAGAAGTAGAGTTGACTTTTCTTTTTCATTCCTGTTCTTATCTGTAGACTTTTGTCATCACTGAAATTAAACTGAAGGTTCTGGAAATGTATTGTAGCAGGATGTTATATAGCAATGATAATTCCTAATGAAATATTTAAAGAATATGAAATAATTGATAAATTTCATGATATCCTCTGATCCAGCAGATGCTGAAATACCTACTTTTTGATTTGCTCTCTAATATAAGTCAAAATGCAAGCAAAAATAGAATCTGTATGAGTAAATAAAATTTTATTGTACCTTGAATGGGAAATCAAAATAAGTAATATGTAATGATTTAGAGTCTTCTAGTAATTGACTGCCCAATGTAAAAACTGTATTAATGAACTAATAGTGCATTTAATTTATTTTTATGGATGTGCTTTAAAAGTTAGTAATTAAAATATTTTGCTTTTTCTTTTATTTTTAATGTGAATTTTTTTCCACTTACATTCAGGGCGAGTCAGCACTTGATTTGGCAAAACAGAGAAAAAATGTCTGGATGATCAACCATTTGCAAGAGGCAAGGCAAGCCAAAGGATATGATAATCCATCTTTCCTTAGAAAGCTAAAAGCTGATAAGGTAAATTCAAGAGAGAAGATTTTCAAATAAATAGTCTTTTTAAGTAAGATATCATGGGTATCTTAACTTCCTTAACATGAGTATTTATAGCCTTTAATTTTGACAATGCCAGTGTAATTTTTAAAGTAGTATGTCATCCAGGATAAAATGAAGGTAGATAGCAAAGTTTTCAAGGCTCTACCCATTTGGCTGATGGCCTGTTTGTGTTAAGAAGGGTATATGTGAAATTGTTTTAATCTCCATAGTCTACTAACATAAATTTTAGTTCATTGATTCAGCTGGCCCTTGTTGATTAATAGACAAATAAAAGTTTTCCTTGTTTAAGTGCATTTGTTAGTATGGTAATCAATTGTGAAAAATCTTAGTCCTAATACATATCTTTTTTTTAACTCCTCACAACTCTACCTCGAATTAGTTTAAGCTTTTCATTCTTTTGTAATATATTGTAACTTTTTTTAATGAGAGGAAATATATTTTTCACTTTTCCTAGAAACCCCATTTTAGACCTTTCATATACCTTCAATTATAAACTCGGTGACTTTTGGCGGAATTGCTTATTTGTAATTATATGATTTCAAACTAAGAACATTTTCTCAAAAGAGTCTGTGTTCCTTAAAAATTTCTCTTAAAAGAGGAAAAATTAGCTGACTGACAATTTCTTTGTATCCCTAAATAATTGACAAGATATTTGCTAACTTGTCAGTAGTCACTACTTAATGGCATTAAGCCTTGAGTATTGTCTTATGTATGTCTCTTTCGGGTTGTTCCAGTGGTAAAACTGTTGGTTTAAAGTTAGTATTGATCTGTCTGTTATCAGAACAAAATGACAAGTTTTGGATAAAGGGAAGCATTTGAAAACATGACTCACTTACTTGTCGTTCAGACTTCCTTAATTAGCTGAAAAGTTTATTGCTATATTACTTAGATGTCAGAAGAATTAGATTTAATGTTTATAAACTTGCCTATTTTTAATGCCATAGTTGAGAATAATGAACAGTTTTTATGTTAACCCTTTCATTTCACTATTAAATATGATATAAAATGGTTTATTATTTATTTTCTTTGATGTCACTCTCTCCTCCAGGATTTACAGGAGTTTTGCTCAACAGAGTGACAAATAGCTGATGTCTCATAATAACTAAGCTAATAATAAAAGTGTCTTATATTACTTTGGGATGTCATATCTATATGCTTTAATTTGCTTAGTGTAAATATTTTAAAGTTTTTAAAAAAATAGTATCAGACGAAAATGACATTGTAAATCCTAGGTAGTCATTAACGTTTAAAGATACTTATTATAACAATAGTGAACTGCGTATCAGGTTTATGTGTTTGGATATGATTTGTATTAATTTTTGTCATATTTTATTGTTTATGCTGTTACAGTTGTCCCAGTTCTTCCCCCTTTACATTCCTCTAATGAGCTCCCCTACTCCCTCAGGCAGTCCCCACACCATTATCCATGTCCATGGGTCATGCATATATGTTCTTCGGCTGTTTTATTCCCCATGCTGTATTTATATCCCCCATGTAACTACCGATTTATACTTCTTAATCCCTTGACCTTATTCACCCAGTCCCCCAAACCATCTCCCACCTGGCAACCATCAAAATGTTTTGTGTATCTATGATTCTGTTTCTGTTCTGCTTGTTTGTTTATATTGTTTTTTAGAATCATAGATATATGATTGATAGATACATGTTTATTGCCATTTTTTATTCATAATTTTTATTTTCTTCATAAAGAAAACCCTTTAACATTTCATGTAATATTGATTTGGTGATGATGAACTCCTTTAGCTTTCTCTTGTCTGGAAATCTCTTTTTTATATGTCCTTTGGTTGTATAATGATTGCTTTAATGGATAGAGTAATTTTGGTGTGGGTCCTTGCTTTTCATCACTTTGAATATTTCTTGCCGATCCTTTCTGGCCTGCAAAGTTTCTTTTGAGAGATCAGCCGACAGTCTTATGGGAACTCCCTTGTAGGTAACTAACTTCTATTCTCTTGCTGCTTTTAAGATTCGTTGCTTTTAACCTTTGACATTTTAATTACGATGTGTCTTGAGGGGGGACTCTTTGAGTTCATCTTGTTTGGACTCTCTGCATTTCCTGGACTTGTATGTCTATTTCCTTCACAAGTGGAAGTTTTCTGTCATTATTTTTTCAGATAGGTTTCCAGTTTCTTGCTCCTGCTAACATCCCCTTGATGTGAATGATGGTATGCATGAAGTTTTCCCAGAGGCTCCTTACACTGTCCTCATGTTTTTGGACTCTTTTTTTCTTCTTGCTGTTCTGATTGGTTGCTTTTTGCTTCCTTATTTCCAAATTGCTGATTTGATTCTTGGCATCATCCACTCTACTCTTGATTCCTTATAAATTGTTCTTTATTTCAATTAGTGTATCCTTTGTGTCTGATTGGGTTTTTTTCGTGCTGTTGAAATCTTTATGAAATTCCTTGAACATCTTTATAACCAATGTTTTGCACTCTGCATGTAGTAGCTTGCTTGTATCCATTTTGTTTAGTTCTTTTTCTGGAGTTGTGTTCTGCTCTTTCAACTTGGGCATGTTTCTTTATCTCCTCATTTTGGCGGCCTCCCTGTGTTCATTTCTATGTGTTAGTTAGAGCTGCTGCATCTTTTGAGGTTGGTAGAGAGGATACCTAATGTAGTTGATATCCGATAGAGTCCAGTGACACAGCCTCCCCTATTACTCAATCTGGATACTCAAGGTGCACCCACTTTGTGAGCTAGGTACACCTTCCTATTGTATTGAGCCTTGATTGCTGTTGGCACATCCAAGGTCAGCCAATGACTGTTCTGTCCGGGGGTAAAGAGCATAAGCTACAAAATGATCTGCAGATGGCTGCTACTTGTGCCAGGCTTGGAGGTGCCCAGATGAGGCCAAGTTTTGAACCAAGGCTGGCTGTTGCTAGTGCTGGGCCTGGGGCAACTTAGTGAGAGGTATGAGGCTTGCCAAAGCCAGATGCTGCTTGTTTGAAAGAGTTTAGGAGGATCTGAAGTATGGGCCATTTGTATTGAAAAGCCACTGGGAACAGCTTTTGGGCCTGAAAGTTGGATGGGACAGGGTTTCAGGGAATCACTGGTGTGGGTCAAACAGTGTGAGCCAGGTCGATGGAGTCTAAGATATGGTTTCCTCATCCTGCTGTGTTAGGGGAGGGCCTGGAAAAGGAACAACAGACTCTGCCAGCATTTCTTTTTGGGAGAAAGCTCTTGCCTTGTGTTGGACAATTCATTTCCTCCCTATATGTCTCTGAAGTCTTTCAATCTGCTGCCCCCATGCTGGAGCTCACAGGGAGTGAGTCAAAATAAGTCCGTGCATGGGACTTTTAAGAGGAACTGTCAGGGATTCCAGCAGTTTCTGTCTTCCACCACCTCAATTACCACTGGTTTTTGCAGCCAGAAGTTATGGGAACCTTCATTGCCCTGGAACCCTGGGCTAGAGGGCCTAGTGTGGGGATGGGACCCCTCACTCCTCAGATATCTCTCCCAATATTTATCTGCCACACATGGGTGTGGGACCAGCACATTCTATGCCTCCACCCCTCCTACCAGTTTCAATATGGTTTCTTCTTTAATTCTGTAGTTGTTTTTGTTTTTTCTTTAATTCTGTGGAGATAGGACTTCCATCCAGCTTGATTTTTGCTGATTTTAAATGATGGATGTTCTATAGTTTAGTTGTGATTTTGATGTGATTGTGTGAGGAAGTGAGCCATATTTACCCATACTGCCATATTGACCAGAAGTGCTGGATATGATTTGGTTTAAAAAGAGAGAATTTCATTGAAAAGTGTAACACAATTTTATTAACATTTGTATTTATCATGGTTAGTTCAGAACTTGAGTAGTCTGGTGTATTTTTGCTTTTTTTTTTTTTTGCATTGATAGCTTTAAATTTGTTATCTTTTTTTAAAAGGTTACTACATAAAAATATATGTTGGTTAGGGGCTTTTTTGAATTAAGTACTTGTAATTATTTAGACTGTTCTCTTTCCATCTGAATTAGAGAAGTTTAAATCATGAACCTGATTTGATAGTCTGTGGAGTATATTCTTATTTAAAACTACACAAGAAAGCAGTAACACTTAGGGCTCAATAGTTTATACTAAGAGTAAGTATAAAAGAACAGAAAAGAAGCACATCACAAACAGAAAACAATTTTGGACAGTACTAATAGACAATTGGATATGGAAGGAATCTTGATTTTAGAAAACTGTTTTAGAAGCTCTTGGGTTTTTTAAGATGAGAAGATTTTATACATGGAGGTTTATGGTTAAATAAGGGTTAACTTGCTTAATAAGAAATTAGATGGAAATCTCTAAATTAGTATTTCTCCACATTAAAAAATCCATTATCCCTTTCATTAACAGTGGTAATCACACATATCTTCCTCTTTAATGATGTTTATTGATTATGTGAAAAGAAATCTGGGAAGATGGAGTGGTGTGTACCTTCCACTTTTCCTCTCTACTAAGTACAACTAAAAAACCTGGACATTATTTACGAAACAAATGTAAGAGGACTCTGGAAGATGGAGAGAATGTAATGGAGTGGCTAGGGAACTCAGGAACCAAAGAATGACATGGTGCTGAGTTCTCTATGGTTTTGGTTTTGTTTTTGTTTTTTGGAGCTTTTTTGTGCCTTACATATCCCAGAAGAGGAACTAACAAAGCTATTAATGTAGAATCACAAATGGGTACAGACAAAAAAAGCAGCAACAAAAAATCTGCTCTCTGGTAAAAAGACCGTAAAAGAGGCAGTTTAGCAAAATAGAAGCTTTTAAAAAATAACTTTCTACTGAAACCAAACACTACAAAAAAACTGTGGCCCCACCCTGATTCACACTAACAAAGACCTGGACTTCGACCTTTAGCAGGCTGTAACAAGGTGCTCCAACTTCTCTTTAGGGGTAGTGTCAGCAAAGGCTGCATAGAAAGTTGGGACTTCATTCCCACTGGCTGTTAATGAAGGTCCATCCTCTGCTGTGTCAGTGGAGACCACATAGGAAACAGTAATGAGGCACTGCTCCCAGCTCCGGAGACATCAGGAGAGGTACAGTGGAGAGCTAGAAGTCGCAGCTTTGCTCAGTGGGAATGAGGAGCCCTGTCCTCAGGTGTTAGTGGAGGCCACATAAGAATCCTGGATTTGCACCCCACCTAGCGGAAATGAGAAAGTGCCTCACTCACCTCCCAAGCTACACAGAGGAATCCATCTAAAAGAAAAGGTTTAACTAAGATCCAGTGTCTCACAATACCCAGAATGGCCAGGTTTCAAACAAAAATCACCCATCATGCTGAGAACCAAGAAGATCTGGAACAGTGGAAAGAGAATCAACAGGTGCCAACAATATAAAAGCTGCTAGAATTACCTGATAAGAGATTTCAAAGCAGTCATAAAAAAGCTTCACTGTGTAATTATGAGCATGCTTGAAACAAATGAAAAAGTCAGCAATGAAATAAAAATATAGAAACAGAGTATAAAGAAAAACCAAATCAGAATTTTAAAATGAAAAGGAAATTTTAATAGCCCAAAGAAATCATTGGATGGGCTCAACAGCAGAATATGGGGGACAGAGGAAAGAATCAGTGACCTCCAAGATGGAACAATAAAAATTATTCATTTTGAACAACTAAAAGAAATAAACTATTTAAAAAAAATTGTTACCACCTCAGAGACCTGTGGTTATAACAGAATACCTAACATTAATATGATTGGAGTCCCAGAAGAGGAGAAAGATGAAGCTGAAAAAGCATTCAAAGATATAGTAGCCAAAAAATTCTCCTAATTTAGCAAAAGACAAAACTACAGATTAAAAAAATAGAATTAATGCTAAACATAACAGACTGAAAGAAATCCTCACTGAACATACCATAGTCAGACTTCTGGAAAAAATAAAAATCTTGAAATCCTTTTACCAGTAGGGTTTAAAACAATTCAAATGGAGAGAAATCATAGACCCCAGAAGGAACTGGCACATTTTTTCCAAGTACTAAATGGAAAGAACTAGCAACCCATCATTCCATTCCAGTGGACAATATCTTTCAGGAATGAAGGAGAAATCAACACATTCTCAGATAAGGGAAAACTAAGAGAATTTGTCATTAGCTGACTTGTCCTAACAGAATGGCTAAGAGAAGTTTTCTAAACAAAAGAAATGATAAAAGCAAGAATCTTGGAACACACAATTATGGTAAGCAAAACTACGGGTAAATACAGTAGACTTTCCTTCTCTTAAGTCTTCCTAATTTTGCTTGACAGTTGAGGCAAAAATTACAATGCTGCCTGATGTGGCTCTAGTCTATGTGAATATATTTCAGATAATTTATAATATAAATAAAGGAGGATAGAGGGATATAAAGGGGAGTAAGCTTTTCAGACTTCACTTAAACTGGTAAAATGAAAAAACTTATCACACCAGTACACTGTGATAAGTTATGTTTATATAATATAATATTTTGAGTAATCATTGAATAAACTCAATAACACTATAGGTAAATGAAATAGAACTCTAGAAAGCTTTCTAGTAACCCACAAGATGGCAGGAAAAAGAAAGAAAAAACAACGGATAAAACAGAAAATAAAATTATAAACTTAAACCCTAACATATTAATTAATAATTATGTTAAATGTAAATGATATAAATATATGAAGTAAAAGACAGATATTGGCAATGTGAATTTTAAAGTGTGACCCTACTACATGCTATCTATAAGAACCTCACTTTACATGTAAGAATATTATTAAGTTGCTTATATATGGAAATAACAGCGTGGGAACAGTATGTATCCCTTATACCCAAACCAGCCAAAGACAGTACAAAAAACAAACTATAGGCCAATGTCCCTCATAAATATAGACTCAAAAAATTTTAACAAAGTATTAACAAATAAAGTCAGCACTATATAGAGGAATTATGCACCATGACCAAATGGGGTTTATTCCAGGGATGCAAGGCCCACTTAATATTTAAAAAATATTTAATGTAATCTACCATATTAACAGAATAAAAATGAAAAATTTAATGATTGTATCAGTCAAAAAGCATTTACTAAAAATAAATGTCCATTCATGATAAAAATCTGAGAAAAACAGGAATAGAGAAGAATTTCCTGAACTTTATAAAGAACATGTGTAAAACCTTCAACTCATATTGTATGTAATGGTAAAGGACTGAATGCTTTACCCCTAGGATCAAGAACAAAGCAAAGATATTCCTCTTACTGCTCTTATTCAACATAGTACTGAAAACTCTAGATAGTGATAGAAAGAAAGGAAATTAAAAGGCATATACACCAGAAAGGAAAAAATAATAAAATTTGCTCCTATTTGTGGTTGATATTGACTGTTTACATAGAAAATCCCAAGTAATCTGTAAAATAAACTTCTAGAACTAATAAATGAATTCAGCAAGGTCATGGGATATAAAGTAAATATATTTAAATCTATTTTATTTCTATATACTTGCAATAACCATGTAGGCATTGAAGTTAAAAAAATAAAGTACTATTTAGACTTGCTAAAGAAACTCCAAAATTTAAATACTTAAGAGTTAAATCAAACCAGACATGTAAAGTACTTTTTTAAAAAATTTAATTAATTTATTTTTAGAGAGAGGTGAAAGGAGGGAGAAAGAGAAGGGAAGAAATGTTGATGTACAAGAGAAACCAAAAAGTTGCCTTTCTCATGCCGCCAACAGGGGACCTGGCCCGCAACCAAGGCATATGCCCTGACCAGGAATTGAACCTGTGACCCTTCGCTTTGCAGGACGATGAGCCACACCAGTCCACTGAGCCACACCAGTCAGGGCCACGTACAGTACTTATATACTGAAAAATTTAAAATGCCAATGAAAGAAGTCAAAGATGATACAAATAAATGGAAAGACATACTATGTTCGTGAATTAGAAGACTCAATATAGTGAATGTCAGTTTTCCCAAAACTGATACACCAATTCAATGCAATTAAATAAAAATCCCAGCAATATTTTGTTATAGTCAACATACAGGTTGACTATATTCAACTATAGTCAACATACAGGTTGACTATATTCCTCCATCATTGCTGAAGGAATAAAGTCAGATCAGTGGAACAGAATAGAATCCGGAAATAGAATCACCAAGATATGCTCACTGATTTGACAGAAGTGAAAGGCAATTCAACTGAGGAAAGGTAACCTTTTCAACAGATAATGCCGAAGCATTTGGACATGCATGCACAAAAAATAAAAATTAAACCTTACTCAAACCTCATAGCATATAAAAAGAAATAGTTCATAGACTTACATGTAGGACATAAAACTGTAAGTTTTAAACAGAAAAATCAACAGACTGTAGGGGTAGGCAAAGAGTTAGACTTGACATGAAAAGCATGATCTATTAAAGTAAAATTGATCAGTTGGACTTGGAAATTTAAAAACTATAGTTCTATGAAACACTTGTTTTTTAGGATGGAAAGACAAACTTCAGATTGGGAGAAAGTGTTTTCAAGACACATATCCAATAAGGAACTGGTTTTCAGAATATATAAAGAACTTTCAAAACTTAAAAGTAAAATCAAAGTAGAAAATAGGCTAAATACATGAAGAGATATTTTACCAAAGAAGATATAAAAATGGCAGATAAGTACATGAAAAGATGTTCAACATCATTAGTCACTGGGGAAACTCCCATTACAACCACAGTGACTGACTTTCATACACCTAAGAAGTTGTGAATTCAGATGCTGGTGAGGATACAGAAAGACCAGACTCCTCAGACATTGCTGAAGGGAATGTGAAGTAGTACAGCACTCCGGAGAACAGTTCGGCAGTTGTTTTTTTAACTTAATGTGCAATTATCATACAACCCAGAAACTTCACTCTTAATTATTATCCCAAAGAAATGAAAACTTCACAGAGAAACCTGAGTGTGAATGTTTATAGCAGTTTTATTTATATTAGCCACAAACCGGAAGCAACCCCAAAGTTCGTTCTTGGGTAAACTAGTATTAATACATTCATGCCGTGGAATATTCCTCAACAATAAAAAGAAATGAACTAACAGTACATGCAATAACCTGGATAAATTTCCAGACAACTATGTTGAGTAAAAAAGCCAATCCTATAAAGTTATATATTACAATATTTCATTTATGTAATGAAATATTGCAAAATGGCAAAATTACAGAAATGGAAAGATTAGTGGTTGCCCGAGGTTAATTTTGGGGTGAAGGTAGAGGGTTTGAGGGAGGTTGTTATAAAAAGACAACAGGAGGAATCCTTAGAGTGATGGAAATACTCTGTATCTTAGCTGTATCGATGTCAGTATCCTGGTTGTGGTGTTGTATTACTGTTTTGCTAGATATTAGTAATTGGGGGAACCTGGTTAAAATGTACTTGGGATCTTTCCATGTTAGTTATTACAACTGCATGTGAATCTACAGTTATTAAAAATAGAAAGTTTAATTAAAAAATAGATTCCTCAATTGTAGAAGCTAGGTGATATACATACAGGTATTCAGTATAAAATTCTTTGAGATTTACTCTATATTTGAAAATTTCCATAACAAATGTGAGAAAAAATAGATTTCTCATATTTACAAAAGTAGCATGTCACCATTTACCTTTATAATATTATAATGTGGATGTTAAATGACATTTTGAAAACAAGTCTAGAAATCCCATGCATAGGTATTTAACCAAGTGAAACAAACTTTCGTTACACAGAAACTTGTATATAAATGTTTATAGTGGCTTTTATTCACAATCATCAAAACTGGAAACAACCTTAATCCCTTAGCTGAGGAATAGATTAAAAAAAAACCTGTGATAAATCCTATAGTAGAATACTACTTAGCATTAAAAAAGAACTACTGATACACATGACAACATGGAAGAATGTCAGATGCATTCTTGAAATGAAAGAAGCCAGATTTACATGATTGTATTCAGTATCATTCTATTAACATGATATTCCTGCAAAGGAAAAAGTATAGGGACAGAAATCAGGTTAGTGTGTGCCAGGAGCTACCACTGGGGCCAGGGGTATTTGCCGACTGGATAGAACTGGTCTGTGTCTGATTTTCTCGCTAGTTACTCAGCTGTGTATGTTAATCAAAACTCAGGGAACTATGCAGAAAAGGTGGAATTTACTATAAGTAAATTATATCTTGTTTTTTAATAATGAAGAAATGTGGTCATTGCTGAGGGAAAACAAGTATCTTGGCTAAAAACAAGCCAGATTACAGAGAACTGTAGAAAAAACTCTCAAATCCCACCTAATACCCTGATTTATACAATCTTTCTTTCAATTTTAAATCTTCTCTAATGTCTTGATATAAAATTCGCGAATACTGGAGATAAAAAACAGATTAGAAGGATTACTTATTTTACTGCAGCATAAAATTAAACTCTGGAATTTGATAAGTTTAATTATTCTAAATTAAAATTACACATTTAGTTCAGAAAATGAATTACGGTGGTTAAATTGGGAAAGACATGGGCATATACATGAAAAAGTATATAGTTTCTCACCTAAGGTAACTTGGAGAAACTCTACAGAGGCATATAAGTTTGTGAAGGGCTATTACGGGGAACAGGTAATATTTTTGTGTTGCTCCGAAGATAAAATTGTGGTAGACGTTACAAGGAAGTAGAGAGGTTGTATACTTGGAATGGACTTGCTAACAGCCAGACCTGTATAAAAATGAAATTTACAACTATCTCTCAAGTACTAAGCATTCTATTTTGATATGTTTTCAGAGGCACATAATCTCCATTCTACCCTGTAGATTGTTTGATTTTATTATGTATTTCATTTTAGAGTTTTGATATACTGTTTATATGTATTATTCAAAATGTCTTCTCCAGGCTAAGCATCCTCAGTTTCTTTTCTAATGTAGTTCTTAGACCATCAGTTACTCTGATTGTCCCGTCTCTTGTTACCAGTGCCCCTGGTAAAATGGGGTGGTATTTTGTCATGAAGTTTTTTCTAGGCTGTCCATGTGTTAGCAGCTGGTACTGCTCTCTTCTTTATCTAGACACACTCCTATAACTTCTGTTCTCATTTTTCATAATTTTAACAAAGTACTTTTAAATTATGGTGTGTGTTTTTTTGTCTGTTTCCAGAAGACAGAGACTAGCACCTTGAATAATACATATTGTACATATAGTAAGCATATTTGGATGAATAAATTTCATTCTGTTGCGTGTTTTCACAAAGGCGACAATGCTTCACATTGAAGTTACTTCAAACATGCAAAACTTTCTGACTAATTGTTTTTTTTTGTACAGGAATTTCGGCAGAAAGTAATGCTGGGAACTCCTTTCCTAGTTATTTGGTTGGTTGGATTTATAGCAGACCTAAATATTGATTCTTGGCTCATTAAAGGGCTAATGTACGGTGGTGTTTGGGCTACAGTGCAGTTTCTTTCAAAGTAAGTGACATTTTAAACTGTATTTTTAACTAAACATGAAAGATTATAATTTGGATCCTGTTGTATAAAAATTACTGTTTTATATGTTCAGAACACTGTTCTTATGTTACATGTTTGATCTTAATTCAGTGTTAAAGAATTTTGGCCAATTTATATGTGAAATATTTAAAAATTTTAATGTTGTTAAACTGATTCTAAAGGTGCTTTCAGTGACAGTCTAGTATTAACTTTTAAGGCTAAAATACAGTTTTAAAACATTTCAGTAAAAGTGGACCTGAGTTTCTTGAACTCTAAATGTAATATACATATTGTTTATTTCTGGGTAATTATAATACTTGAGTTTACTTTGTTTACCTTTCCATAGGAATCCTATTTTCTTTGGTTGCAGGCAGTATGCAGGAAAGAGGTTTGCCTTTAGTAGCAAGGTAGAGTCTAAGCATATAAAGTAAGGTCAGTTTTTTTTAGATTATTATTTTCTTCTCCCTCTTTTTTCTTTAAACATTGTTATTATTTCTTTTTTTTTTTTGTCCTTAGATCCCATTTCCTTAATGTTGCCCATCTAGCAAACCTAGGCAGGTATCTGTGATCCAGAACATGTCAGTTAACATCCATTCATTTCTTTAGTACTTTGTGTCTACTTCATTTTCAAACAAGAGTTCTGCAAATAATTTACACAGAGATAAGAATGACCAGCAGTGTACTACTGTGTTAATTCTCAAGAAGGGGCTTCAGTCTAGGTAATTAATCTCATTTAAGTGATCCTAGGAGCTTTGAGGGCTGTTATAAGTAGTAATTCACCAAGATTTTCTAAGTAGCCTACATGGATGGCTGATCCTGCTTAACTTTGATGAAATTTATTAATAACATAGTTAATATATTAATAATATAATAAATAATTAGCTTGTTTTTCCTGAATTCTAAATGCTATAAATAATGACCTTCAATTCTACTAAATTAGCAGTTCATTTTACTTCAAAAGATATGATGAAGACTTAACAGCAGCATGTAGGTTAGGAGAAATAATGATATACAGAGAAAAACTTGAGGATTGCTTTGTACTTATTTGTCAAAATTATAGCATGTCATCAGTGAATAATATACTGAATGATAGCATTATTAAAGTTGAATTTTTGATTAAGAGCATAGGAGTATACTGAAATCTCGACATTGAAAAGTAAATGGAATATAATTTTAACTCTTGGTAAGTTAGATAAGGAGCTTCAAAATCTTGCTGAGTCGTCAGCCATGAACTCATTTGTTGTTAGTACTATGAAAACAGCCTTGGTATTTAAGCATCTTGGGCTTCTGGAGTTTTGTTAAATGAGAATTTATCATGTGAAATGTGTAATTTTCATTTAGATATGTAAATACTATTTTCATAATAACATATATAACTTCAATTTTATAAAACTTATGTTTTACAGGTCCTTTTTTTTTAAGTTGTAGAATGTTTATTTTATTGTTCTGTAACATTACCTGCATAAATACACAGTTTATTTACCCATTATATTGCCAATGGGCACTTAGGTAGTTTTCTTTCTTTTTTTAGTAACTTTTATTTCTTTTCTGTTTTTTTTCTTAAAATTTTTTTTCACATTTTTTTATTGTTGTTACAGGTCCTTTTTTGATCATTCAATGCACAGTGCATTGCCCCTTGGAATATATTTGGCAACCAAATTCTGGATGTATGTGACGTGGTTTTTCTGGTTTTGGAATGATATCCTTTGGTTATAAAGGTCATATCTAAGCAATTTTTATTTGTTTTTTAAACAAGTGTTTCATAATAATTTAACATTAGTACTGAACTAACAATTAGCAACAGTAAAACAATATTTCTAGAAAAATAAGTATGAACAGTATTTCTAGAACAATAAATATGTAAGTATTTTTTAAATGTTACACATTGACTAGGTTGCTTTTGAAAACTGCTTTTAATAATATCAGTAATAATAATAGCTACCATTTATTATATATTTAAAGGGCATTTTCTTAAATACTTTGTATCATTTAATACACATCCTGTATGTTAGTATTATCTCCATTTTATAAATGAGAAAATTTAGGTTTAAATAGGTTAGAATATTATCCTTGCCCAAGGCCACCAGCTAGTTTAAGGTGTAGGTGGAATAAAAACAAATGCTTGCCGGATTCTATAACATTCTAAACCTTTCTTTTAAACTGTGGTTTTTATGTTTTAGTATCAAACTATTTTCTCACAGTATTTTCTTAATTTCGTAACATTATTTCTCTATGGTAGCTAACAGTTCATTTTCTCTTGTGCTTCATTAGAAGCATGTAATGTCAAATCTTCAAATATTTGCTGTCAATTATTTCAGTGTAGTATACTTTTAAAAAGTAATATAATTTCAGATTGTAGATATTTGTATATGTGTAGATATCAGAAAAGTTAAGGTCAGTATCAACTTCTGATATTTTTGCATAGAAAAAGTCCAGTCAGGAAGATAGTCTTATTTATTATAATAAAAGTACATTTCTCATATATGTACTTTTTGTTATTAATAAGTCATTTTCAGAATATCTCCATAAAGTATATAGATATGTTTTAAATAGATTAAGTTTTTGGTGACTTAATGATTGTAATTAATACCTGGTTTCATTTCACAGCCTTGCATGTTTTAATACTGTATTCTTTTTGTTCAGTTGTCCTGTATTTTAGTTGTAAAACAAAGTGTGCTTATTTTATTTTTGAGAGTAAGGCACAATTGTAGCTACATAGTAATTCTTATATTTTTACAGTGTATATGATTACTTTCAGAAAGTATAGTACTTTTAAAATATTTCCTCGGGCCCTGGCTAGATGGCTCAGTTGATTGGAGCATCATCCCATACACCAAAAGGTTGCTGGTTCGGTTCCCTGACAGAGCACATAGCTAGTTTGTGGGTTCAGTCTTGGTTCAGGGCATGTATGGGAGGCAGCAAGTCAATGTTTCTCTCTCACATCGATGTTTCTTTTTCTCTTTCTCTTCTTCTCTCTAAAATGAATAAATATATCCTTGGGTGAAGATTTAAAAAAAATATTTGAAGTACTTAGCATAATAATTTAGTGAAATTTTTCCATGTGACAATTTTTACTAGCTCATTCTGTCCTTGAATTATGCTCTGACATAAAAATTGTTCTTAAAGGATTTATTATTAAACCTTAGACTTGTCTTATTGGGACATTTAGTATGAGTAAAACAGATTTGCTTATTTTCATTACCTCATCTACTTTAAATTTCTAAAAAAAGCATTGACCTCTGAAATGACTAGTATTCCAGACATATTTTCTAACTATATTTCCTAAATTGGACAGTAAATTTTATGTTCAAGAAAAAATTAGATTTCCATCTTAAAATAATTTTAGACTGTTGCTAAATTCTTAATCTGTTATTCATGTAAGTGGAGAAAAACAGGAAAATTAATGAATTACCAAATAATGAAAACTTTGTCAGACTTTCTTCTATAGTATAATTTGAATTTATTTTCTTTATTTTGATATAGGAAAAAAATAGCTCTGCAAATTACCACAGCTTGGGAGTTGAAAATGTGAGAGGTAGATTTTGAAGAGAAGGCCAGAACAATCAAGTCTATTTCATTTGCCCTACTTGAATAATACAATTCATTTTTTAAATGCAGAGAATAAATTGTACATCCTAGTTTTTCAAATAAGAATTGTAGCATGAGAATACTAAGTTTTCTGCTTGTATATAAAGGAGGGTTGATCATAGTGTTGTCTCAGAGAATCTCTAAAAGATGAATGTAATATAGTTTAAGATATACCTGCCATATAAGAAGTGTTAAGTAAGTCCCTGTTATTTATATATGACTTTTTAAGTTTGTGTCCCAGTGGGCTTTAAATGTACATTTACATATTTGAATGTGTATGTGTGGATCTTACTCATGGAATGTGGAATGAAATCACAAATATCTTTAAATTCTGATTATTTAAGAAACCCTTTACACTTCTCTGTATTGTAAAAGAACCATATCTCTAGATCCTATATGAGTTTCGAGCTACATTTTTTGTTTTCCAGTATTAAATTTCTGAGGGCAGAGAGAGAAGTTCGAAAACCCTGTAGGAAGGGAACAGTGAAGGGTCCAGGTTGATTTGTAGTGGAAATACAAAGGATGTTAGACGGGAAAGAACCATGAGGTTCATGGTACAGAGAATGATTATGGTACAGAGATAAAATAGCAGCAACTGTCAGGGACTACCTCTTTTGCTGACCCCAGTCTCCTCGCTGTTGCTTCTGTCACTTCCTTATACTACTAAGGGCTATGTATGTAATTAAAGCTGATTAGACTAGCTTTGAAAAGTGGAATTCCAGTCAATTTTCATTATTCATGGTAGTTATGTTCCATAAAGTCACTGCAAATACCCATTGCTGCTAGGGGAAAAAGGTTAGCTTCCTCTAAGCCTCTGGTGAGCCAATCAGTACATAAGCTTGTTTTACATGTGTTTCTGTTTAAACATCAAATTCAATATTTATTTTTGACTCATTAACACTGACATAAAGGGGAAGAGTTTTCAGAAACAACTAAAAAGGACACATGGACAAAACCAAGGCAGGTGTGGGATCAGGGGAGGGAGGTGGGGGATGGCTAGGGTGGGGTGAGTGAAAAAAAAGAAAAAATGCACAAATTATAATGCTGTTTTCTGATTGATAAAAATTGAGGTTCAGAGAAGTTGTGTGTCTTGTTCAAGGTCCCATAGGTAGGTAATTGTCAAGTCTGGTGTAGAACCTAGCCTTCTGAACTGCTACCATGTGTCTTCTAATATCCTTATATTATACCCTAAACATAATTTTAGGGTAGTAAATCTTCCAGTAAAGCAATTAGGCCACCTTTAGAAAGAATTTTAAAAATATTCTTTGATCTCATTAATCACTCGTAAGTAAGTAATCAGGTAGAAGATCAGAGGGATTAATTTACTAGGGTGTTTATCCTAGTATTATGTTACCAGGATGTTTATAATAGTACTATTATAATAGAAAAAAATGGTAACAACCTAAATATCCAACCTTAATGCAGGGATTGTTTTATCAGTTATACTACATATGGAATGGGATAAAATAACCATTAAAAATGCTTTTTAAAGACTTAATGATATGGGCTGATACTTAGGATATAATAAGTGAAAAAATACTAAATGTTATTTACAGAGTGATTCTAATTTTAAAATGCACAATTTGTATGAACTAGAAGTGAGTACATGTAATTTTAGAAGTGAGTACATGTAATTTTCAGGGTGTTAAATTCATGAGTGATTTTATCTTGTTTCTTGTCCTTTTTTATTTGAAAATTGTATTGACTGTGCTTTTTTTATAATCTAAAATGCACTGTCATAGCCAGTATGGTGAACTGTGGTTAAAACTACTTTTGAAATACTGACAATAGGTTATTAGAAATCCTTTGTGTCTAAAAATAAATTCTTTTCAATTAGGTTTTGAGTTCAGTTAAGTTTTTGAACTCAAGATAGACATGAAAAACCCTAGAGCCTGGGATGATTACATATGTAAAAATGAAGACAGTGCAAAATTATCATTTTCACCATTCTCTTCTATGCATTCTCCTCTTGTGTTTTTTTCTATAGTTTACTCTTAAGACTTCAATTTTCTGTGTATCTTTCCTAGTTTCTTTCTGATACCTTTCCTAATACCTTTTTTTAAGTTTCCAATCACTACCAACAATATTGCTATAAATAATTTCCTTTCTTTCTCTTTTTAAAGTATATTTTGTTGATTATGCTATTACAGTTGTCCCATTTTTTTCTCCTCTTTATACCCCTTCACCCTGTACCTGCCTCCCTTCCACCATTCCCACCACCCCTTAGTTTGTGTCCACAGGTCATAAATATAAGTTCTTTGGCTTCTCCATTTCCTATACTATTCTTACCTTTTGGTATTTAATTCCTGAATATCTCTTTCAAATCTGTAGTCATTTATTTGACTGGTAGTTGGCCTCCTGCAAATTTCATCCAGGCTACAAGAACCTGACCTATTTATTTATATGTTAACACCTTTTTGAAACTGTTATAGTAAAGGTACTGCCCTTGAAAAATGCCAGGGTTCAGCATTCTTTGCACATACATTTACTCAGCTTTATTCTCAAGAGATTTTCAGCTGTTGGAACAGGTGAAAATTTGACTTCCTGTTTACTCTCCTCTGGCTGTACTGGTGCATTTTCTGAAATAAAGATGGTGAACATTGGGAGAAATGGGAGACTGGAGACAGACAAATCACTTCTGTATATGGCAAGTGACAATAACTATTCTGTTTCTCCTCCCTTTTTTTCTCCTGTATTTTATGTGGTTATAGTATTCAAGAAGCAGTTCTTTTTCTGTACTTCATAAGAAATGTAAACAGTGTGTATATGTGGTAATGTCCAAAAATCTTACAAAATTATTGTATGATACATAAAATCTTGAAAATGAAATCTTAGTGTTCCGTATTAGTGTGTCTCAGAAATGTGTTGTTCTAAAAACACACAGCTTTATTTTTCTTGTTGTTTAAAAGTCTTTGATTCTTCACATATTTTTATAAATGACTAGTACATTTTTAATATTTTTATTAGATAGAAAAAATATGACCATAGAAACTATTTCTGTTTTAAGCAACTTTATAAATATCTTTTCTAAAATTAAAATCAACTGGAATGTTTCAAAAAAGGCAATGGAGAGAATATGAAAGCAGTCTTTTAAATGGGTGTGATATCTGAAGTATTTGATAGCTAAATAGGGATTTTAATGCATATAAATAAAGATACATGTTAATAATAACATGCAAAGTCTGTTTATTTTTGTTAAGAGAAATAGTAATCATTTTTAAAATGATATATTCAATGAATCTCTAAAATGTAGTCACTGACTTGTATTTTTAAGTCATGGTTTTATGGTTTCTTTTCATCACCACTTACCCCCCATAGCCACTCCCACCCCCACCCACTCCCGCAGTCACCTCACTCACTGACTGTAGACGTGTCGGGTGAGCCTGCCTGACTTAAAGTTTATAAGAACTCACATTTTACTTTTAGTTGTGGACATATGGAAAACGTATCTTTTGCTGTAGTAGATAAACTAGATTGTATCATACATGTAATAACCTATTTTGATGTAATAAATAAACCAGCTTCTATTTTTTGATTGGTAGGTGGGTTTTTGTGGTAAAATTTTATGGATTATAAGTTTACCTAAAAGAGTAACTCATTTATCATTGCCTTTTTAGATTCCTTAACTTTAGGTACATCTCAACTTTTTATTTATCCATCTTCCATTCCTTGCCAATAGTGTTGCACTTTTCTACAATTTTGGGAAATCTTGGAAATCAGATCCAGGGATAATTAAAGCTACAGAAGAACAAAAGAAAAAGGTAGCAAGATACAATCTACCTAGTCACATGTGCTTCACTGCCAAATTATCAGTAGTTGTAGCAGATATTACTAGAGTACAAAGGAAGAAACTGTTGTTTAGAATTTAAAGAAGTTTGAAACCAAACTGGATGTATAGTTGCCCTTCTTGTGGTGCCTGTCCTTACACATCCATGGCATTTTATAGTTTCATGTTGCTCTTGTTTGTTAGGCTACTGTGGTTGCTTCGAGGGGCAAACACAGTATTTTAAGTACCGCTGTAAGCCCCTCAGCAAATAGTATGCATTCAGTAAATGTTTGTTGAAAATCTTTGTAAATTAGAAGGCCAGTAAATTGGTTGATAGTGTAGATATATTGTCCCAGTAACTGAAATATTTGTATATATGATCCAAGGTACCCCTCACCAGTATTTAGGAAGCCAGATTTATATCTAAAGATAACCATGCAAGTAGAGAATCGGATTAGAGGCAGTTAGATTATTTTGAGAGCTATTTTATCCAGTTTCTGAAAACAACAAATCCTGATGGATTGTTCCTGCCTACAAGGGACTAAACCACAGGCATGTATGTTCTTATGGTCTAATCCCCCTTTTTCTAGGCTACATAGAGATTGCTATTCTAAGGTTATTATAGTATCCTCAGACATTACTACTAATAATTGGCTTGTCAGATTTTCTTAGTCATAACCCAATATTAAAGATTCGGGACTTAGGTTTATTTTCATGCTTTAATCATCAAACTATACAGACTAACTCTTAGAGTAAGTAATTTAGTTTTATTCTCAGAGAAATATTCCCATAACTATGTTTAGTGTTGCATTTTCATATATCCAAGAAGCAAAATTCCTATATTTATGCTGTGGTGAAATAGCAGAAGTAAATGAACAAAGGCTTTTGAGTTGAAAATATTAGTTAATTAAAGATAAATGTCACATTTATTGATTGCTATTGGTGGCACAATAGTTGAACATTGTTCAGTTTGGAATAAAACATATATATGTATTTTTTTTAATTCACAGACAATAGTTGAACTTGCAGAGACAGGAAGTCTGGACCTCAGTATATTCTGCAGTACCTGTTTGGTAGTATTTTTTTTCTTCATTCTTCCGTCTGCCCTCTTTCCCTAGCAGTGGCAGAGTGTAGAGGGTGTGGGGAACAAGGAGAACGGTTGCTTTCTCGCTGAGCACCTTTCGTGCCCTCCAGATCAGTGATACAAGAGGAAAGATGGTAAAACGCTGTCTCCTTCCCAGTGTGCTTGATGCTCCCTGATAGTAGAACTCGACTACAGTTCTGATTCAGATGCCATTTATTTGTATTCATTCTTACTCTCTCTGTCTCTTAAAATGTAAACAATAATAAAAATTAAGTAATAAAGTCTTTCAAATCAAAGGCTTAGTATGGTCCCTAATACTATATTTTTCTACCTACATCAGTCTCTCTGTATTAGAATATTCATGCAACTTGACTCTTAAAAATTTAATCATTGATATTAAAAATTGTTATCTTCAACCAGGTCATAGACAAAGATATGTATGAAATTAAATAGCATTTACTTAACAGAGTCAGTATGGTATTATTTATTTGATTATAGATTTCAAATATCTATAGAATAACATTAATATTAGTTTTAACTATTTTCTGCTTAATGTTTATAGTTCTTGTGAAAAATGTGTAAATTGCTATAGTGATTACCATGTTTTTTTATATGGAAATTGAAATATCCTCAATTTGTACCTGAAACTAAATGCTCTTTTATACCTTTAAGTTATACATTGCAACTGAACTAATGTTTTAACATTTGAATAATAATAAAATAGTTAACTTAGTTTAGGGTTATGTAATGAGTTTTTAAAACTGAACTCTAAATGCCCCATATTTTTTAAGTTGTTTCACTTAGAATTCTTTGACCAGTCATAATTTTGAATATTCAAAATATGTATTGCTGTACTTTTGGAAGCAACTTTAGGGTGCTGACTAGATTCTTTGCATTTTCAAGCATTCTTTAAAAAAGTTTTTGATTCTATGGGTTATTTACATGATTGGCATTAACATATAGAATGTTTTTATAGTCTGCTGTTCTGTGGAAATACTGATCTGTCCCGTAAAGTCAAGCATGCATTGTTGCTGTGTTTGCCACATGGCAAACAAATGATTGAGTCACTTAGTACAGTTTCATTGTTAAACAAATATTTAATAGCAACGGCAAGATTACTTGTCATTGTAGCATAAACATTTTATTATGTGTTATTGCAAGCTGTGTACTTCTGAATAGATTATTTGGTGTTGTAAAGTAAGAGTATACATATTATAAAATGATTCAACTCAACAGAGATATTCGCCATGATATGGGTATCCTTCACTTTGATAGATAGACAAGTTCCTAAGAAGACACACGTAGATCAGAATTTACTGAAAAATAATTACTTTGTAAGTGAACTGAGGAGACCACTATATTCAGGAGCCTGTGTCCATCTTCGGTTCAGAATTCATTGACAGGTGAACTCCCAAAGGGGAAATGTAGCCGAGGGTTTGAAATGGGGTGGAATTTGTTTGATACAGCTTACTTCTTTCTCCTAAATAGATGTAGTCTCACTGTCTGTGGTAAAGAATAACTTGCCCTTTTCTTTGATCCACAGGTCCTAATAGTACATGTAAGAACTGCATAGTCCACTTGTGTTTTTTTCTTAGTACCTCAGAGTTACATATAACCTAATTGCAAACTGTTAGCTGAATGGCAGTGCTTTTGTTAAAACATCAGTGAAAGATATTATGTTTGTGGCATTGCTTAATAATTCTAGTTTTTGTCATGTTTCCAGCATTGGGACTACAAGTTCTTCAAAGATTACTACTGAGTTCTTGTATTCACTTGGCTGATTTAGAATAATATACAGTAAAATATTTTCCAGCAGTTAAAACATTAAGACATTATAAACACGAACTCCTTATTGCCTGTCAGGAGCTGGATAATTTATTTCACATTTTGTTTGGCCAGAAATAGGGACTACCTAAAAGTACTGAGCGAGTTGTACTTTCTTAGAGATGGCCATGCCCTTCAGTGGGTTCATGGTGTACCTTAACCTGAGATCTCAGGAGGCACTGAAAGAGAAGTAGATATGTACACTTAATTTTTTTTGCTAGATATGTTAACTTTGGAAATATGCATATTAAATAATTTTGAATTTTAAAAGCTTTCACTCACTTCTAACTTGACCTTCCTTTTACTAATGAACAATTCCATTTTATTAAACAACAACTAATGTTGTGACCATTAACCACAATAAGTTTTCATTTAGAAGCCTAGAGGGTGATGTTTTTATTATTTAGGAATTTGAGGGAATTAAATATAGTGCCATTTATCCAAACAGCAAATTGGGCTTTGATTTTTAATCACTTTAACAGATTGATGGTTCTAGTCCATTCTTAAGAGTTTATATTCTAGAGTAGCCTTAGCCTTTTATATTTGTTGTTGAAATTGAAATTTGTTTTGTTTTACCTTGGAAACCTTGGTATAATCCTTTCCCAAAAAATATTGCTTTATTTTTTCATAATTGTATTTTGCGAAAATAAATGTTCTGCTTTCCTCTCTAAGGTATAGTGCCTTTCATAATCTTTTTAACATACCTATTAACAGATACGGAAACCAGTGAGGTCCAAACATTGTGGTGTGTGCAACCGCTGTATAGCAAAATTTGATCATCATTGCCCATGGGTGGGTAACTGTGTAGGTAAGTTTTATTAGTAATTTCTAAATATATTGTTCCTTTAAGTCATTCTAGGTATAATTTATTAAGTAGAATATTAAAGTAGATAAAGTTCATTCTTGTACCTTACTACACTCACCTCATCCTTCTAATTATCTTCTGGCTGACAAAACAGTAACTCAGTTGAGAAAGGGGAGGAGTTATAAAATTAGTATCTAGCAAAGATTGATATCATTTATCAATTTATCAATTACTCTTTCCTATAAAAGTATTTGAAAGGGTGTTCGGCGCAGAGGCAGAGAGGAATGACAGATAAGAAACTCTGCAAACTTTAGTGCTCAAGATTGGTGTAGTCTGAGGAGGTACCCTGAGGGGTCTGAGAGATGGCCCTGGGGATTTTATGAGGTGACAGCAGGGAAACATCACCACAAAGCAAACAGTAGCATTAAAGCTCAGAATTGTGATTGACTTGGTTCATTAGGACTCTTTTGCCTTCAGAACGAATAATCATTGCAGTCATCACACCTTTGTATGTAATTATAAGCGTTCTTATATTAAGACTTTAATTAAAACATTAATTTTCTTGAACATTTTCTAAAATAATGTGTGTGATTATTGTCTAAGTTATATTACACCTTTCATGACACTCCCTTCCTCCCTGCATCTCTCTCCACCCCCTGGTGTTTTTCCAGTTGTTTTGTCTTAGCTGAAAAAAATTGCTTCTGTGTTTTTCTGTAGGTGCAGGCAACCATAGATATTTTATGGGCTACCTGTTCTTCCTACTTTTTATGATCTGCTGGATGATTTATGGTTGTATTTCTTGTGAGTACAATTAGTTTTTTCTCTTCTTAAAACACAAACTTTTGCATATTCATGATTTCCATATTAACAAAAAATATGATAATGACAAAAATTTTCTCACGAAAAAGTAAGGTTTGAGGCACCTCACTGCAATGAAGCATAGAGAAAAAGTAGAACTAGCAAACATGTTCAACATATAGTATAAGCAACAGAATTATCAATTAACCATCCTTTAATATGTGTGTCCCCTGAAAAATGTGTTGGCTTAATAGGCTTTGAAAAGCTTTTGGGTTATACACACATTTTGTACATCACTTGCTTGCTTTACTCTAGTAATTTATTACAGATTTTAAGATTGTGCTAGTTGCTCTTTCTTACCAAACAGTTGAAAAATGATAGTTGAAGTTAAGTTTGCAGAGAACTTGAAATATTTTGAAAAGTAAGGTATAATTATTGCCTACTAGAGAATATTAAAAGGTATTAGGAGTTACTCTCTTTTTTTTAAAAGGCCTTATTTATTTATTTTTAGAGAGGGGAATGGTGGGAGAAAGAGAGGGAGAGAAACATCAATGTGTGGTTGCTTCTGGCATGTCCCCTGCTGGGGACCTGGCCTGCAACCCAAGTCATGTGCCCTGACAGGTAGGTAATCAAACCGGTGGGTGACTCTTCAGTTCACAGGTCAGCACTCAAGCCACTGAGCCACACCAGCCAGGGCCAGAAGTTGCTCTTTTAAGAATAAGTTGTCATTTACTTGATCATACATGTTTAGTATCTTAGAGGAAATCATGGCTTTTTATTGCATTGAGAACATAATTTGGAAAGAATTTAAGTAAAGTTATTAGTTACTATGCCTCAGGCTTTGGTGGTACTTGGCATAAAAATCTATTTAGATCCCAGCTTAAAAAGTAAGGGTTAGGAGGATGATTTCCTGGTCTTCCTACTCCTACAGATATTAAAAATAATCTCTGTTTATTGCTCTAGTAAAAAAAAGGAGGCTATGTCCTCAAATATATGTTTGTAGTACCCACCAAATAAAAACTGTATATTGTTACAGTAGTTTTCTTTCTTTTAAAAGATTAGCTGCTGCCCTGGCTGGTGGATTGAGTGCGGGCTGTGAACCCAAGTGTCACAGGTTCGTTTCCTAGTGAGGGCACATGCCTGGGTTGTGGGCCAGGTCCCCAGTGCGGGCCATGTGAGAGGTAACCACACATTGGTGTATCTCCCTCCCTGCTCTCTAAAAATAAATAAAATCTTAAAAAAAAGATTAGCTGCTTCTCTTTCCATTTTTGATTTGCTGCTTTTTCACTTACATATTAAAAAATGTGCATTGAAAGTCATTAATTAAAGCCAGACTCTTGGATCCTGTTTTTAAGTGGTCCCTACCACAGAGGTCTACACAGGTGCCTGGATGACGGTTGAGTGAATGTGAATGCCTCTATTCTGATTTTAGACTGGGGCCTCCACTGCGAGACCACTTACACCAAGGATGGATTTTGGACATACATTACGCAGATTGCCACGTGTTCACCTTGGATGTTTTGGATGTTTCTGAACAGTGTTTTTCATTTCATGTGGGTGGCGATATTACTCATGTGTCAGATGTACCAGGTATGTGCAAGTGCTTCAGTGTCCTAATGGTTCTTCAGTGTCCTAATGGTTCTTCAGTGTACTAATGGTTCTTCAGTGTACTAATTGAAGACTTACAGATTCACTCCGTCCTTAAAGACAATAACGTATTCTTTTTCCACCCACTGTTACATTTCAAGGAATAGTTTTATTTTGCTTTTCCTTTCTACTTTTCTTTCCTTCTTGCTCTCCTCCCTCTTCTTATTTTTAAACTTCTGACAGAACTTTTTATTTCTTTCTGTTTTTCCTGATTCAGATACATCCATTTGGATATATTTGTGAGCTTAGATTGATGCCATTAATTTTGTGTTTGTTTTAATTGTAATGTTTTATTACCCACAAATATCAATATTTGTCTTTTATTAAAATCAGGATTTTTAAAAAAGCTCATTCTTAAAGGGGCTGTGTACATAGTGTCCCTCTCAATGCCAAGTAACCTGTTTTAAAATACTTGCCCCATTTAACTAGCTACTGATGGAGAACCAAAAACGGGCTTCATTATTTTTCTCTGCATTCTGGTCTTCTTGAGAATTAATTAACTGATTTACATTAAATATTGAGAGAGTTAATAATTTGCTTTCTCTTATCTCTTAGATATCATGTTTAGGTATTACCACAAATGAAAGAATGAATGCCAGAAGATACAAGCACTTTAAAGTCACAACAACATCTATTGAAAGCCCATTCAAGTACGTACACTTTTATCAACTTAATATTTTCTCTTGGCATACAAATTTTCTTACTAACCAAGTGCAGCAATTAATCTAGTGAATACATCAAAGAGAAGTGTTTTCTTTAGGTATGGCAACAGGATGTTAAACAGGAAATATTTCTTTTACTTAGCAGTATGTGAAATAGCTTATAATTCCTGATAAAGTCTGTGTGACATGGCATTGGTTAGTTTACTGTAAGTTTAGAATTCATTACTTTAACTTTATAAATTTCTGATATTCTTCTTTTCTTTCTTTTTTTTATTATTTATTTTTAGAGAGAGGAGAAGGGAGGGAGAAAGAGAGGGAGAGAAACATCAACGTGTGGTTGCCTCTCACGTGGCCCCCACAGGGGACCTGGCCCGCAACCCAGGCATGTGCCTTGACTGGGAATCGAACTGGCGACCCTTTGGTTCGCAGCCCGTGCTCAATCCACTGAGCTACACCAGCCAGGGCTGGTATTCTTTTTTTCTTAATTGCACAATTCAAACTTTATTGACCCAGTAACATTAGTATTTGATCTTTAACTTTTCCATCAATTTACAAATTTGCATTAAAAAATGAATGTATCCATAGCAGTGAAATAAGATTTTTTAAAATACAGTCAATTGAAATTCATATTTAGGGAAATTTCCCAGGCTCTAGGGCAGCTACTTTTCAGTACAAGTTATTTATTTTATTTACTCTCTGAATGACACAGAAATTCCCACATGCCTACTATATATATAATTGACATATAGCATGACACTAGTTTCAGGTGTGTGACGTAATAATTTGATATTTGTATACATTGCAAAGTGATCACCACGTTAAGTCTAGTTAATGTCTGTCAACACACATAGTTTAAAGAGATTTTTGTGATGAGAACTTTTAAGATCTACTTTCTTAGCAACTTTCAAATATGCAACACAGTATCATTATCTGTGGTGACGGTGTGCACCTTATGTACCCAGTACTTATTTATTTTATTAACTGAAAGCTTGTACCTTTTGATTCTCTTCACACATTTCACCTACCCCTTGCTTCTGGCAGCCACCATTCTGTTCTGTATCTGTGAGCTGGGGTTTTGTTTGTTTGTTTATCACATAGAAGTGACAGCATGTGGTATTTGTTTTTCTCTGTACGTACTACATTTTCTGTATCCATTCATCTATCAGCGGACACCTAGGTTGTTTCCATACCCTGGCTGTTGGAAATAATGCTGCAGTGAACATGCAAGTTGGTGTTTTTGTTTCTTTGGATAAATACCCAGAAGTGGAATTGCTTGGTCATATGATAGTTCTAGTTTAAAAGTTTTGAAGAATCTCCGTACTGTTTTCCAAAGTGGCTGCACTAACTTACATTCCCACCAACAGTGCACAGGATTCCCTTTTCACCACTTCCTCACCAACGCTTGTTATTTCCAGTCTGTTTTGATAATAGTGATTGTGTTGTGGTTTTGATTTGCATTTCTCTGATGATTACTGATGCTGAACATCTTTTCATGCCGTGCACCTTTTGGCCATTTGTATGTCTTCTTTGGAAAAATGTCTGTTCAGATCTTCTGTCCATGTTTTAATCAGATTGTTTGGTTTCTTTTTTTTTTTCCTATTGAGCTGTATGATTTCTTTATACTATATTTTGGATAGGAACCCCTTATCAGGTAAATGATTTGCAAATATGCTCTCCCCTTCAGTAGGTTGCCTTTTCATTTTGTTGATGATTTTCTTTACTGTGCAGAAGCGTTTTAGTTTGATGTACCCACACTGGTTTATTTTTGTTTTTGTGGCTTTTGGTTTTGGAGTCAGATTCAAAAAAGCATCTCCAGGACTGATGTCTAGGAGCTTACTACCTGTGTTTGCTTTTAGGAGTTTTTATGGCTTTAGGTCTTACATTCAAGTCTTTAATTCATTTTTGTGTATGGTATTAGATGGTCCAGTTTCATTCTTTTGCATATGGCTATACAGTTTTCCCAATCCCATTTATCGAAGAGACTATCCTATTCTTTATATATACATTTTTAAAACCAGAGTCCAGTTTGATGTCAAGAAACAGTAGTTTCTTAATTATATTAAATATTTAAAACAGTTTTACTTACCACCTTAAAGCTTTTGCAGTGCTCCTAATGATTGCATGCTTTTGGAAAGCGAGCAAGCCTTTAACTAACAGCAAAACTAAGAGTCAGCAGGACAGCTTTGAGAATTCTCCCACGGGCACAGTAGTTACAGAAGATGTGAAACGGACCACTTTTCCGAAGCATAAAGCTTCAAAACTACCTGAACTTATCTTGGACATTTCCTTTTTTATCATTATCTTAGGCACACTTGCCAAATTCATGCTGTTTGCAATTATTTTGTCTTTTACTTAATATTTAATGTAATTTGTCTCCTTGCCAAAGAGCCAAGGAAAGCTTTTATAAAAAATTACATGACACAAGAATGAGATACAAATTTGAATACCTTTAAAATGTAATTGTGTAACCCCTTAAATTAGCAAAAGAGAAAAGAAAAACCAGGGTTGGCCAAACTGTGAAGAAACTTGAGTGCGTATATATTTTATAGTTATAAATAGGTTCTTTCTGGCAAGTAACCTGAGTTGTTAAGTTTAGAAAAAAATACATTTAACACCAAAATTATATTAAAATTCATACTTTAAATTATTGTACTAACAGACTTTTTCTTTTTCTTTATTGGGTATTTTGTTTTTTGTTTCTTTTTAGCCATGGATGTGTAAGGAATATTATAGACTTCTTTGAATTTCGATGCTGTGGCCTCTTTCGCCCTGTTATCGTGGACTGGACCAGGCAGTATACGATAGAATATGACCAAATATCAGGATCTGGGTACCAGCTCGTGTAGCAGCGTCTTTATCGTATGAAGCATATTGCTAAGTGGTGCCTGAAAATTGTGTCTGTCCGTCTCTCTCACACTCGAATCCACATCCTTTGAACAATAGCATGCTATACGTAGGGCTAACGGTGAAATTCAGTCTTTTTTTCAACATTTTTGTTAACAAAACTACACATGGACAGAACACACCACTGCCACTTCTGGGAAGAGTAAAGGTTTTGAAAAGAATTTTAATGGTTCTTAATGCGGGAATTTACAACAAACTCCACTTGTTGGTTCTGTTCTCATAACATTTTTTGCAAAAAAAGAGAGAACTTATTCTGCCGACAGATACTAATCAGAAATGTTTGAGTCTTGCTAAAACTAAATTTATGGTATACAGCAAAATTTTATGGTACAATCTAATTGTATTGCATTTAATTCCATGGAAGTTGTCTTAAATTGGTTCAGACTAGTAGTATGTACATTTTAGGATGTACATGTAAATACTGGGATGGAAATCGTGGTTTTATTAGGGATCCTCTGTAATGTGTCTTCAAAGGCACAAGAAAATAGTGTTCACCAAAAAAAA
This sequence comes from Carollia perspicillata, assembly GCA_004027735.1. NCBI lineage: Eukaryota > Metazoa > Chordata > Mammalia > Chiroptera > Phyllostomidae > Carollia > Carollia perspicillata. The sequence goes on from PVKM010002992.1 coordinate 50,026, forward strand.
AATGTGCTAGCATTTCATTGCTATCAGCTGTTGCAGTCCTGATATATTTCTGGTTCAGTGAAATAATTTGTAGTGACCTTGCTATGAGGTTTTATGGTCTGATAATAAAACACTTGCATGAGTATAGTAAGTCATGCTATTTTGTTCAAGCTTAAAAGCCCTACTAAGTGCATGATATACCTCATAGAATGTATACTAGCACATACTATCCAGTAAAGCGTAAATTAGAATTTAATTTGATGTGCAAACAGTCTAATTTTTAAGAGTTAAGGTATTTTCAAGAAAAGGCAGAAGAAATTAGTTAATGCAAAATTCTGAGTAATAGAGATAAATGAATAATACTTTTTAAATTCTGAGCAGCAAAATAAATTATAGACAAAATGATGGAGTTTTACTAAAGATGGAGCATGATCTCTGTATATAGCACATCTGAATAAAAGAAAAGCTAATAGTCTGTTCTGGTTTTAAAAACATGACCTATCAGAAAGAACTTCATCCACAAGTTTATTTTAATTTTCTCGATACTGAATGTTACGAAATTTGTTAGTGCTGTCTGAAACAATTTCAAAAAGATTTTATTGTTAATGCGATGCACTGATCAATTTTTGTTGCAGCATTTTCATACTCATGGTGAACTATTTGCTCACTGCTTCCATAAATACTGTTTACAGAGTGAGACTCGGTTTAGTCCTCTTAAGTGCTGTAGCAAACTGTGGTTCGAGCAACCTGTGGCAAACCTGGAGAGGGAGCGGGCCGGGGGAGGGTGGGAGAAGGGCGGTCAGACTAGTGACAGACCCTAGGCCAATGTAAAGATTGTGTATCTGTATATAAATAATTTATCAGATAGTTTTCTCTATGTGTCTGTGTTAGTGTGTAAAGCTGCTCATTTCATTTTATCCAACCAAAAGAAAAGGGAGATAACTAATGAGCTTCTAGTGATGTTCATATTGCTGTTAATAGGCATTATATCCTGCAAGTCCACTGCATGTCCAATGCTTGGTAAATTAGTATTCCCTGTAAAATGCAGATTACAGGTATTAAAGCAATCTAGTGGTGTACCCGCCCCTTGCCTTAGTAAAGAGGAGCAGTGAAAATGTATATAATTGATGTTCAGTATTTCCAAGTACCATTTTTATATAGGAGTTTCTTTGACCATATCACACATCAGAAAGATTACCCTGAGTATGTGAGTGTGTTGATACTAGAAAATTGGCATATGTACTTTATTTTTGAAAAGGGAAGAGACGGGCATGGGGTGGCAATAGCATTGTGCCATTTTGTCAGTGTGAAAAACTGGTTAACTTCACAAATGTCTCTGCTAGTTCTGACTACTAATTGGGGCAAATTTTAGATAATTTTTAAATTCACAATTATTTATAAAAGCCTAGAATTTGTTTTAATTTTTTATATTTTGAGCCACTTCACATGAAGACTTGGTTGCAGTTTTTATGAGTACATTTTTATTAACAGTTATACTGTGCTGGTTTTCTAGTGTGGATGAGTGTGTTACCATGTTCTTTCTTTGTGGTACAATATTCCTTCAGTGCAAAAGCGATGTCTTTCAGTTAAATAAAGGGGGGAAAGCAATGTATAATTACATGGGAAACATGAGCAATGTTAATGCTTTAGTACTAACCATCTCACAGTGCCAGTGAAATATAGAACTCAAAACTGGTCAGACGGGCAGGAGCCAGGTGTGCAATGGTGTCCCCTCTGTGTGGTCATTCTGTAGGTCTTGTGTGTGGAACCAGCTTAACCCAGTTCTAAAGTTGTGTGTGAAGGCAACTCTTTGGGAAATCGTTCATATCAGCTTAATTGGATACATTTAGCAAATAGGAACTTATTTCTCACCTCTGAACATGAATTTTTTTCTTTAGAGTTTCATTTTCTTCATATTTTTGTTGTTCCCAGGAATTTATTTGAAATATCAATAGGTGTAAAACAGCATCCTTATACTTAAGCTATGGGTATTTTTATTTTATATTTTCTTTATTTATAACTGTGCCAAGTATTATTTTGCTACTTACTGTGTTACTCTGTGGAAAGAAAAACCTGTAAAGTGTTTAATAAATTAGATCTCCTTACATAAATTAAATGTCAAAATTTTGTAAAATATTAATCAGAATAAATATTGACTCTTAAGTGTGTGCTTGCTTGTTATTTCATTCGATTCACTTCAAGAAGTTGATGAAACGCTGGTGGTGGTACCTACAATATGAAAAGATTATTCTATATACTATATCTGAGTCACGTAGGATTCAAGTTGCAAGACTCTAGAAATTGGCAGAAGTAAAAGGTGGTGGTGATATTCTAAACAAAGCTCCATAATTTTTGTGTATTTGTGTGTATGTGTGTAATTATTATTTTTAAATAAAGAATAAAGTTTTCTGTAAGAATCTTGGATTCTATGGAGTTAATTAGGTTCTTCTGGGACTGTATGAATCTCCCACGTTTTAAGTATACTTAAAGACACTGTAGTAAAATACTGGAAAATGAAACCTACGAACACTGATATTACTTGAGAAGCTATGCATGGCAAAGAAAGCTTTATTTGAAAAATTTTAAATGTAAAAATTATGAAGGAGCCCTTTCCTGTTGTTCACATGATTGTTTATGGTATAATTGAGAGCCCAGTGTACTAAATACTTTCATATTAGACTAACAGTCACTAATTTTCCTAAAGATTTTATTTATTTATTTTTAGAGAGGGGGAAGGGAAGGAGAAAGAGGAAGAAACATCAGTGTGTGGTTGCCTCTTGAGCACCCCCTCCTGGGGACCTGGCCAGCAACCCAGGCATGTGCCCTGACTGGGAATCGAACCAGTGACCCTTTGGTTCACACGCCAGCTCAATCCACTGAGCCATGCCATCCAGGTGCATGCTGATAATTTTTGATTGACAACGTGGTGATGCCGGGCACTATGAATTGAGTGCTGGATATTTTTCGCATTCCCATAAAAATTCCAGAGCTTTATTCTATAGTGCAGTTACTTGGAAATTTTGATGCTTTCAGATCTTGCTGTTAACTAAGATTTGTTAGGCAGGTCTAAGAGCAGTGTTCAGTTTAGGGTTAATTATTCTCCATTACTGAGGCAAGACCCATGCACTCCATCCAGAGCCCCATTAAGTATGTTTCCCAATCTCGCTGGTGGGAATGGGCACTGTTCCCGGCTCCATGTGAGCACCAGACACATGCCTCGGTCAGATGGTTTTTTACCATGGTCTTGGGCACTTACCTCACATGCACGTCCTCTCAGAACTCAGCGGAAGACTTGGACGGCATGTGTTGGTCTCTACGCTGCATATTTCCTATTTCTGGAGTCCTTTCTTTGTGCACATGGCTCTGGTCCCTCTGGACTGTCTCATTTCCTTAACTTGGGATGCTTCCAGCTCCACCTGTTCTACCTCCTTGCGCTGTAAGTTGGAAAGTCAAAGCAGTAAGCTTTTCTAGTCCCAAGACTGATCTCATTTTCCCTATAACTGTTCTTTGTCGTCTGTTGTCCAGTGTCACAGAACCATACACATGTATACATATGTATATAAGGGTTTATATATGTATATTTAAGACCGTATTTTTTTATGCTTGTTTTTGGTGGTTTCTAGTGAAGATAAGTATTGTCCCTGTTATTTCATCTTGGCTGTAAGTGGAAGTCTGAGTTAATAGGCTTTTTAAAAAAAATTTAGTTTCTAACATGGAAAATATTGGTAGATATAACTGTCATAAATAAAAGTTCTTCGAGGTCCTCAATAATTTAAGAATGTTGAGGGGTCCGTAGATCAAGAAGTGTGAAAACCAGTGGTCCAGACCAGTGTTTCCCAGGGTTCAAGATGTTAGTGGTTCTGTGGGCAACTAACAGAGTGTAAGGCTTTTTCCAAGTTGAAACAGACTTCTCCACCACTGCATCTCAAGACATTCAGTATGATCGCTGCAACACTCCCGAACTTAATCACCAAGTCACTTTGGAATCAGACTTCTGCCAGCAGTCCTCCATGAATATACCAAATCACAAGGGGCTGAAAATACTCCAAATGTGTCCTTTTTAAAGTAAAAATATGTATTTGCCATGCAGCACTTTTAATATCACATTGGGATTACTTCGGTGCTACCCTGTTGGGAACTGCTCTATCTGGTTTCAGGAGTTGTGACCGCCCCCTGTGGCTAAGGCTGAGTGAGCCACCTCTGGACTGTGAGCCACTGAAGAAACAAAGCTTATCTCCCTGGCAAGAGAGCTGCTTCTGCCATCTCTAAGATCCCTCAGAGGAGAGGCAACCCAAGCAGACATGACCGTGTGGGAGGCCATCAAGAAAGGATTTGGGGGCTGCAGCAAAGTGAGGGCAAAGGACCCTCAACCCCCCTGGCTATTTTGACGTAGCCCGAATCCCCTTTCCATCTGGGAGAAGCGCTTCCTGGCTCTAATCCACCTGAGCCTGAATCTATGACAGGGAGGAGGTGCAGCCCTCTGCCAGCTAGAGCAGGTTCCAGGGTGATCCAGCATAAGAAAGAATTTGTAAAGTCCTGTGAAGCCTGCTTTGCTAAGAGTGCTTTCATCCATATGATAAGGGTCTGGGCAGGAAATGAGTATGTCTCCTAAAGTTTTTTGCAACCCCCTAACCTGACAGACACTGACTGAGATTAAGCCCTCAGATTTCTTTGAAATGTTATCTATTGTTTGATCCTTGCGGCCTAACATCGATTGATGAGCTTTACCTGTATCCCTGTGTTATGAACCTAATAAATACCATTTGAGGTAAGGACTTGGGGCCCTTCTCCCTTGAGAGAAGCTAGCCACCTTTCCTCCCCAAGCAGATCATGTCTTGGTAGCATTATGTTCATCATTGGGGGACGTGGGGGCTCTCCTGGTAGAGCCCCCCTACAAATGGGATTATTTAAATTACAAATGGGTATCGAACTGGTTTATTTTATCAGACAAATCTCAAATTACCAGGCACCTGGCAATTTCATTTAGAATATTTTCCTGTAGTGTATCTACAAGCATCTCCAGTACAACCTGGGAAACATAGGCCCTGTCTGGAAGTTGAACAATACATACAACATTCAGGTAATCTATTACTGCTCTCAACAACTCCCTGCCCCCAAATTTAGTGGCTGAAAGTGGTGTTTTTGTTCACAGATGTACATTTGGTCAGGACTCAACAGGAGTATCTCCCTTTAGTCCCCGTCTGTCAGCGGGGATGGTTCAGACACGGAATGGAGTCATCTGCAGCATCGCTCCAGGTGAGGGCTCAGAGCTCAGCCCAGGGGCTCTGGCTGCCATGCCTGCCTTTGGCTTCCCTATGGAGTCAGGGCTTCTCTAAAACACGGTGGCTGAGTTCTAAAAGTGAGCATCTCAAGAGAAAGCAACAGAAGCAGTATTGTCTTTTTTTTAATATTTTTTAACCTAGCCTTGTGCATCAAATTTCATTAGTTAAAAATGCCACCAAGGTTAGCCTTTGTTCAAAGGGAAGGGAATTAGACTGCACCTTTCGATAGGAATGTCAAAGAATTTGTGGATGCGTCTCTAAATGTCCACGTAGAGGAATTACTGCGTAACTGGCCATATCAAGCTATCTCCTTTATTGCTAGTAAACGAATGAAGCCTGCTTCAAGAAAGGGCTCTCCCACCAGGGAACTGGAAGTCCTCAAGGCTGCGACATAAATGAGCATGAATCCTTTCACCTGGTGCGCCCTCAGCTGACTTCTTCCCACTAAGTTCCTGCGTATCTTTTTACATCACACATGACACAACTCCTTTAGCTCTTCAACATAAGCAGATCAGGCTGATTCAGTTTCGCCGAAACACACCAATTTCAGACCCACCCCCGGAAAATAAAAGTTTGGACTGAGTGAGTCTCTGGTAAAGAACAGAAGGTTTCTAAAGAACGAAACATGCCTTACATAGTCTAACACTCCTCTTCTGCCTGAGCCAACTGCCTGAGCCAGGACAATGCAGCATGCTTTGCTACTTAGCAGAACTGAAATATGGGGGAAAAGCACTCCCGTGTCCAGGGTTTAGTGGAGTCTGAGAGGTCGCCCTAAGCCTGAGATTTGATAGTTGCCAGTAGGCAGCTGTTCTTAATGATCTTAAGGTATAGAGGAGAATCGAAGTCTTAACAGTGTGCCCACCCCAGCTCAGTGGGCGTTTCTGAGGGGCGTGTTGAAAGGGCTACAGCCCAGCCCCTGCTGATTCTGCGGTGGCGGGGCTGAAGTGGGGCCTAGGGATCTGCCTTTAATACTCGTGTGTGATTCTAGTGCAGGATGTCTAGGAAACATTTATTCTTCGGGAAACTGCTCCAAAAGAGGAGTAACCACCATGCTAAAGGAGATGCCGCACTGCTGAAATGCTAGCTCTGAGGAGTCTGAATGGCAGGACTGGTGCTTAGTAGCCCTCACTCTTGAGGCACACTTACCATCTTAAAAGAGAAATCTTTTCCGAGAGCTGTAATGTAATGGAAACGTTAACCTAGTGAGTCAACTGGATAATGGGGTAGACACTGTTCACGAATAAAATGCAGGTAGGGGCCCAAAGGGTTTTTCATTCACCTAAATCACAACAGCTCTTCCAAAAGGTTAACCGAAAGACACTGAACACCCAAATCAAGCTGAACTTTTATTTAAAATGTAAAAGAAATGGTTCTCGAAAATGCTGATGGATAAAGCAAAAGGATACAGTGCTCTCTTCCTACTAGTCAGCCAGTCTATCCAAATAACAGGGCAACATACAGTACGTGAGTGCTGGTAGAATTTCACAGTAGTTTAGTGTCAGATGATCTGTGCCTAGATTACGTAGAGACTCAGTGTGCGATCTCGGCTCTGGGTTGACACCTTTACTGAGCGTGAACAAGGGCTCCTGCTCCTTGGCCATAGCCAAATCCCTTGGGCCCAAAGTTCTTTGCATAGCATCCTACAAAAGAAAAGGGAGAGTCACTGCAAGCCCACTGAGCTTATTGCTTAAGACCCACCATAAGTTACACAAAAACTGCTGACTACGCCAAAAACAGTTCAACTTAATAAAGGTGGAGTAAATAGAAAGGCCAATTCCGAGCATTCTGGTCCCACAGTGTGCATGGTCCCACAGTGTGCATGGTCCCACAGATGCACGAACTTGAAAATCAGGCCAGACAAGTTAGACGTAAGAAGTTGAAAGAAGACTTCGTTCGGTGTTGTTTGTGTTTACCGATAGGGGCGTTTTAAATGATCAGGAGGAACTTGACTGTGTCAACATAAAATTGTTCTGTGGTTTTCTGTCATGTCTAAGTATCTCTAGATCTACTTATTTTTTTTATTTGTATTTTTTAGATCTTCCTTTTCAAACAACCAGTGACACTATCACTCCTTCCCCCATTTTCAGAGTACTTTTTGGTTCTTTTTTAAAGTGATGACTCTCCCTTAACAAAGAGCCAGTGTGGGATATTCATACAGATAGCAGGCACTGAAATTAATGTTACCTTTACAATAGATTTCACCTTCTTTTTCAGTCAGAGTTGTGGATTCGAGACTCTTTCCACACTTGGCACATCGGAAACAGTTTTTGTGCCAGGGCTGAAAGAGACAAGTAACTAAGTTTCAGAGGCCGGTTTGCTGCAGTACGAGTTAGATACACGGGAAGAGCAACCCAAAGTGAGCTCCTGACTGCTGGGGTTCAGCCCCACCCAGAAGGCTGGACCTGCACCTCCCCAGTGTCTACACCGTTGGTCTGAGTTCAGACTCCATCCACGGAAGGCAGGGGCTGGGTGCCACGCCATGGAAGGGCCCTTCGCTGAGAGTAGTCGAGACCATGTCGCAAGCCTGGTGTGCACCCTTAAACACCGCCTTCTTTATGGCTGAGAATCCTGAAGCTCACAGAGGTGAAGTGACTAAGTAACTTCTAAATCCACACACCAGAATCGCGGCAGGCGTCCTGACAGGTTCACTGCTTTTCTCCTACACGAACAACCTGCAGAGTCCAGACTGGTGAACAGCCCGGCCTTCGTAGTTAACAACCTTCTGTCAGATAAGGGTGGCACTTCAGAAAATTAATCATTCAGGTGGAAATGCAATTAAGGAAAAGTTTAACCCAAGGCATTTACTTAGAAAACAGAGTGTCTAAGTGGGATGTGGAGGGTTACGTGGAGACAGAGAGAGGGGGTGGTCACTCACGGTCATCGCTGCCAAACACTGGCTGCCCTACCTTTCCTGCCCCGATGATCTTCTCGGCAGCATACACGGAGTCCCCGCACCTGGAGCACTTCTCAGCACCTCCGAATTTCTGGGCAAACTTAGAAGTGTTTGGATTTGTTGTGGGCCTGTGCGGCTGAACACTGGTGGAAAGGAGAAAAAAAATATGTAAGGTTTCCCCCAAGGGCCCTTGAAAGTCCATAAGGTAGGCACCGCGGGACTCGGACTGGCGCTGTGGCTGGTGGCCTTGGCGGGCCAGCAGAGGGCGAAGAAGAGAGGAGAAGGATCTCAGGTGCTGGTCAGAGTTACTACTTTAACATATTTATGGGTTCGTTATTGTGGCAGAAAGACCCAAACTTAAATACCTGCTTTTTTCAAGCCTAATTTCATTACTCCCCATGAAATCTAACTGGACTAGAAATCTGCCAGGCTAATGACAAGAAGTGGCCTCTCCGTGAAAACCATTAAGCTGTGCTCTGTAAAATCCCACCCTAACATATTCTTGACCTGGAGTCCTCCTAATACCACTAGAATCACATCTGGCTTTTTACCTTACATGAGACTGGAAAATCAATGTTAACATAAGCAGTTCTTGCATATAGGTCAGTTGACTTAAGTAGTCTATAATTAAGAAAATCAAGCATGTTTTACAAATTAATTCCCCAATATAGCTTACATAGGGGAAAATGACTCTACCACTTTCTTTGTGGGAAAATACTTCATAGTAATTTGCCTATTACTATGTGATCTATTTTTTTTTTCTCTTGAGTGGTTTTTTGGTCACTGGGTAAACTACATTTTCCTTGCTTTCTAATTTTTTTCTATTCAGTGTTAGTGTGCCTACTATGCAGAACACCTTTCTGGGCTTGGAGAAGATTCACAGGCCCTTCTAGAACCTTAAAAACTAGTTGAGCAGATAAGATATAATAACAAGTTAGCATCTAGCAACTGGTAACAAGTATCAGTTTTGCATACTGGGAAAAATTATATAGTATAATATTTTTTAAAAATTATATCCTGAACCATGAGAGGCAACCACACATTGATGTTTCTCTCCCACTCTTTCTCCTTCCCTTTCCCTCTCTCTAAAAATAAATAAAATATTTAAAAAAATTATATCCTCATCCAAGGACATTATATTTTTATCACTTTTAAAGAGAAAGGAAGGGAGAGACAGAAACATTGATGTGAGAGAGAGAAACATCAACTGGTTGCCTGGTCTGGTACACACCCAGACCAGGGATCACACATGCCTCAGCCAGGGATTGAATTCACAGCCCACGTATGGACCCTGACTGGGAATTGAACCCACAACCCTTTGGGTTACAGGACGCCACTCCAACCAGCCCGGCCACACCGGCCAAGGCACAGCATTTTTTAAAATCACATTTGATGTGGCCACTGGAATTTTTATTATAAGCAACAAATACCAATTCATAGTACAAACACAGTACTGGTTTATCCAATTGTCCCTAGAGAGACATACTTTTAAAAATGTTTCCACAATGTGCTGTATATACACTTACCTTTAAAAGTGATCTTTAAAAGCTGTTTACAAAGATACCAACACTTCCAGTTATGAGTTGTTTTCCAATCTGTCGATCATTATATTAACAAGAACTTCATATAGACTATCTCCCACCTGCCTTCTAACAACTTCATAGGTTAAGGATAATTGTTACCCCAAAATACAGATGAAGAATTGGGGGCTTAGATGTTGAGTAACTTGCTGAGAGGCTAGGGGATCAGCAAACTGGTGGGCCTGAATGAAAACCTCAGGTGGGCCTCAGCGCTCCTGCCCACCCACTGCTGCCTCCCCAAGAGCCTTGGGAAGGCTTTTGGTCCCAACTGTTGCAATCACCACCTGCCACAAGGGGGAGCCACACTGCAGGGGCTCCCAGGCCTCAGTCATTCAGAAGTCTTGGGAAAGGCCGTCTACCTGGTCCTGAAGGATATATAGTAAGCAAGTGGCCAGGCTAAGAAGGGAAAGAGGTGAAGCAGCAGTCAAGACAGGTCAGCACAGGGGACTCGCCAGTTGTTGAAGATGGGGGAGCAGGAAGGAAGAGGAGGGTCCACTGGTCTCTGCGACTAAAACCATGGCCACCTCCAGTGCCTGACTTTTGGGGTCATGGGTGAATTTGGTTTCGTTTAGGGGAGAGGATACAAGTATGTAGGTTTTGAAAGGTTTGAAAATATGATCTTGGGAAATGACTGAATTCTAATGAGTTGGAAAAGGAGAGGAGAACAAGAACAATACCTTGTAACGAAGAAGTCAGCCAGGCTCCTGACAGTGATGGCATGCCACAGTGAATGAGTAGGCCCTCGCACAACTGAGTGTGGAGGAAACCCAGTAACAGAAAGGTGAGCCTTGATGTACACAACGCAGCACTGGTTTGGGAGCCAAATGGATATGGGTTCAAGTCCTGGCTCTGTCACTTACTGCTGTGACTTGAGCCTTAATGCCCTATCTATAAAGTAGGGACA